>CAOLHI010005522.1:0-65151 GCA_948474755.1 Ctenosaura bakeri
CTCTAGCACTGAAACCAGTATGCTCCCCAATGCCAGTTCCTAGGGAACTATTGTACTCATGTCATGAGTGACTGGTGGCTTCCATGTCAGTTGGGCTCTGCTTTCAGTTTTAGTCAGAACTTAAGTGAACCATCCAAAGTTCTGAACTTTATCTACAAAATAGGTTCAGCCCCTTTAATAGCTCCTTTAAAGCCCAAAGTGAATTCACGATGCTAGCAGCCAGTGGTTCATACTCAGAATAAGCTGCAAACAATTTTTCCAGACTCTGGGGGGGGGTTGGGATGACGTGGGGCCCTGCTGCCCCATGCTGGGCCTTCTCCTCTTTTGCTCCCTGGGGAAAGAAGGCTCTATGATCAAACCCCGGAAGATTTCTCCCTCCTCAGCCCTTGTCTGTGCGGAAAGTGCATCATCCGCCGTCTTGTCGTTTTTGATGGATGGGCGGCAGGGGTCCCCTGTAATTAAAGAGAGCAGAGGAAGAGTAACGAGGATGCCTCCTCAAAGCCAGTCAGACAGCCCAAGGTTACTGAGGAGCAGCCAGGCAGAAAACAGCCGACAGGAAGGGCAGAAGCAGCAAAATAAGATGACAGCACAAAGCAAAAGGAAGGAGGAAGGAGGAGTCGCCCTGGGAGCTCTCTCTCTGAGAAGTCTGGCTAGTTCAGCCATTCCGGTTCGCTGGCACCTGGAATCAAGAGGCCTCCGACCCAGGAGGGCAGGCTCGTCTGGCAGGGGCATTTTCCATGCACTTCACACCATGATGGGGAATCTTCTGATTTATTCAAGCACCAGCCTTACCTTACGGTGATTTTCTCTGAAAACAAGGAGGCTGCATTTGGATCAGAGGGTCCCTCCTTGGAGACCTTGAGTAGCACTTTTCTAAACCACAAGCACAACCAGCCTTTTAAAAACAGTCCATCTTTTTCTCAAACCCGTGACTCAAGGGGGCTTACAGCTCAAAACTACTGGAAACTCAGTGTGGTTGAAGCATACACAAAGTTAAAAAGGAGTTGAAAAATTAAATAACTTGAGGAAAGATAATTACGAATATTGCAAAACCCTCTTAAAAGCCCTTGCTTTAAAAGGGTTCAGCTTTCAAGATCTGCTGGAATAAAAAAGTCTTCATCTGCCTATGGAAGTACAGCAAGGAGGAGTCTGTTCTAGCAGTCCTAGGAAGGGGGAATCCAAAGCTTTGGGGCAGCCACTGAGAAGGCCCTGTTTTTCTCTTTCTGTGTGTTCTCCTTCTCCCCGCCCAGCCTCCCAGGATGAATGTCCTTTGCCCTTTGGTGATAATGAGCTTTTGCAAGGTTAAGAGTCTCTCATCACTGGGTTATCCTTGCATTCAAACAGATGAGATGTGGCAGTTAAAAAAAGCCAACGTGAATCTAGGCTGCATTAATAGGAGTATAGTGTCTACGTTGAGGAAATTAATAGTAACACTCTATTCTGCTTTGGTCAGATGTTACCCTGTATTGTGGGGGTCCCAGGAGGGGTGCCTAAATAACCAAGCAAAAACACAAGATGGGGAAATTAACTCGAGCACTCTCTTAAGCTAGCGAGAGGCAGGGTAACTTAGCAGGGATCTTGCAACCCTATGTATACAGCGTCAGGTCAGAAGAGCAGTCAGACAGTTTTAAAATAGTAAAAATAATAGCTTTATTAAAGGACAAACAACAGAAAAGACACCACAGGCACACAGGTAACTAGAAATTAGAAATGAGAGTTTTTTGGGGAAATGCGTGATACGACACCTTATCTCGTAGTCCTGGAGAAAAGCGGAGGAAGAAAGCTCAGTGTGGTTTGCTGAGGGGGCAACTCACTGGACAAAGCGACAGCAAGGCAGGATAGCAGTCCGGAGTGTTCCGAGGTGTCCGAGGGGCGAGCGTTCCGAGGTGTGCTCGGAATCGGGGAGTTTTTATAGAGTGGATTGTGCCTACAGGCCATGCCATACTCAGTGAGAATAATGAGAGTTTGGAGCGGGACAAAGCTTTGGGAAAGGTCAAGTTTTACATGATGGGCTTAGGGCAGGTTTAACAATAGTGTAGCCAGTATGCAAATGGCTTAGCATTGTGAGAGTGCCGGCTCGAGGCCGAGCGTCTTTGTGTAAAGTCGCGCTTAGGCAAGGTGTGTCTGCAAGAAAAGCTCCCTGAAGCAACAGAGAGGCATTAATCTGCCTGCTTAAGTGAGGATTGGAATGTCCAACCATTACCGGCTGCACCTGTTTACATGCTTGTCCAGTGGCCCTTGCAAACACGTGGAGCAGGGGGGCAGAGAAAGGTCAAATGAAGGCCAAATAAGTTTGATATCAAGAGATATCCAGTGCTATCACCGGGCATGTCTGAACCATAGTAACACAGACCCCACCTGGAATAACATTGTGTCCAGTTCTGGGCACCAGAGCTCAGGAAGGCAATTGACGAGGTGGAGTGTGTCCAGGGGAAGACAACCAAAATAGTGGAAAGCCTGGAAATCCTGAAGCTCAATGAAGGGTGGTCATCAATATATGTTTAACCTGGACAAGAGAAGATTAATAGGTGACATGATAGCTAAATATAGAATCATAGAATCATAGAAATGTAGAGTTGGAAGAGACCCCAGGGGCCATCCAGTCCAACCCCCTGCCGTGCAGGAACACCCTCAAAGCACTCCCGACAGATGGCCATCAAGCCTCTGCTTAAAAACCTCCAACGAAGGAGACTCCACTACACTCCAAGGCAGAGGATTCTACTGTTGGACAGTCCTGACTGTCAGGAAGTTCTTCCTGAGGTTCAGGTGGAATCTCCTTTCCTTCAGCTTGAATCCATTGCTCCTTGTCCTGGTCTCTGGAGCAGAAGAAAACAAGTCCTCTCCTTCCTCTACGTGGCATCCCTTCAAATATTTAAACATGGCTGTCATGTCCCCTCTTCACCTTCTCTTCTGCAGACTAATATTTGAAGGAATGCTTTATGAAGGGTGGAGCAAGCCTGTTTTCTGCTGCTCCAGGGACTAGGACAGGCAGCAATGGCTTAAAACTTCAGGAAAAGAGATTCCACCTAAACATTAGGAAGAACTTTGTGATGGTAAGAGCAGTTTGACAGTGGAATCTGCTGCTGCCTTGGTGTGTGGCGGAGTCTCCTCCTTCTTCGGAGGTTTTTAAACAGAGGCTGGATGGCCAGAATCTGTCAAATGAAGAGTTTGGATTGTATCTTCCTGCATGATGGAATAGGGTTGGACTAGATGGCCCTTGGGGTCTCTTCCAACTCTATCATTCTATGATTCTATGAAACATGTATCTCCTTTGGACATCTCCTGTCCCCCTTCACATTCTTTTTCCAACTGTCTCTTTTGTGAGCTGGGACTGGCTGCAATGCTATGCCCCTCTCCAAATCTTCATTTAATAACGAAAACTGGCACACATCACTGCTTGCATGAAGGTGCCCTGTGACCAGGAACCTGCAGACATTGTTTCCCAGCGCTTTGATTTCCAGAACCTCGGAAACACTTTGATTGGGGCACTGCCAGGCTGCAAAGGTGGATTTTGGAGTTTACGTTTGGCCGTTTGTGACAGTAAACGTGCATCCCTAGCAGTTACGAGATCGTAAGTCCCGCTTATGATCTCGTAACTGCTGAAGAAGATGGCAGCCAGAGGAAATTGAACTGTGCAGCTGTGACCCATCTTTCATCCTAATAACTATGAGAACAGGACAGGCAAGTGGCTAACAAGAAGGTTTAGTCCCCTGGTCAGTCCCCTGCTGTTGCTGTATCCTTAAACTGCCAGGCTGAACCATCAGCCCCTGAACAGGGCCTTCTGAACTTCAAAAAACCCTTCTGGTGCAGCTGGAAAACCTTTGATGTTTACTCATAATGCTGGGAAGAACTCTAGAAACTATCTGCCTGGTGGGAGGGGGCCACAAACACTGCTGCTCCTCACTTCTACATCTTTACCAGTCCTGACTCAGCTGATACTTTCCACCTGGGTGTGTGGGAGAAGTGGGTGAGTGTCACAGTTCCCTGGCTTTTCATATTTACAGAATCATAGAGTTGGAAGAGATCACAGTGGCCATCCAGTCCAACCCCCCTCTGCCATGCAGGAACACAGATCAAAGCATTCCCAACAGATGGCCATCCAGACTCTGCTTAAAAACCTTCAAAGAAGGAGACCCCACCACAATCTGTGGAGGCAGCATATTCCACTGCTGGACAGCTCTGACCATCAGGAAGTTCTTCCTGAGGTTCAGTTGGAATCTCCTTTCCTGCAGCTTGAATCCATTGCTCCTTGTACTGGTCTCTGGAGCAGCAGAAAACAAGCTGGCTCCCTCCCCAACATGACATCCCTTCAAATATTTAAACATGGCTATCCTGTCCCCTCTTAACCTTCTCTTCTGCAGACTAAACATACCCAGCTCTCTAAGTCTATCCTCATAGGGCTTCATGGCTTCCAGGCCTCTCACCATTTTGGTCGCCCTCCTCTGGACTTGCTCCAGCTTGACCATGTCCTTCTTGAATTGACGGGCCCAGAACTTGACACAATATTGCAAATGAGGCCTAACCAAAGCAGAATAGAGTGGTACCATTACCTCCCTTGATCTAGACACCATACTCCTATTGATGCAACCAAGAATTGCGTTGGCTTTCTTGGCTGCCTCATCACACTGCTGACTCATGTTCAACTTGTGATCTACCAAGATTCCTAGATCCCTTTCATCCATACTGCTGTCCAGCCTAGTGTCTCCCATCCTATATTTGTCCAGCACTAGTCCACAAAGGTCCACTTTAAACAGCACTGGAGTATGAAACTTGATAATTTCCTTCGCTGCATTTGCCCGGTCCATCATCATCTGGAGCACCTTTATTTTTGTTTTCTGTCAGATGCAGAGCCCATTTTAGCATTCACAGCAGCTCCAAGCGAGCAGCACTGTCCCAGTCCCATGGCTGCCCCAGAAAGTGGGAGAGAGTGAGCCGTAGACAGAGAGAAAGGGGTGGGGGAGAGAGGGAGACGGGCTTCATTTCTTCTGACAGCAGCCTGTCAAGCTGTGACTTTCAGATGGCACTCAGAGTGGGAGATTAATATGAAAACAACCTTCATTCTTAGCAGCTACATTCTGTGACTGCAGGCACTGGATCAAAGAGCCGTTTGGTTTGGGAGTTGTGTTTTATTTTGTTAAAGGAAAGATAATGAACTGTTTTCTACTCAAATTATCCTTGGATTCGTCAGCTGCCAGAAGCCGGGGGCTGTCAGGAACACCTGGGAGTTTGCAGCCCTTTCCTTTTTCTGCTGGGTTTGCAAAGTTCTTCTGGGCCATGGCAGAGTGGGAGAGAAATCGGGAGCCTCCGTGACAAATCTACTTTGCGTATTTTTGTTGCATATAATGAACATGATCTGCTTATTATGTTCACAAGCTTGGCAGGTGACATACAACAGCAGGCAGATGAGTGATGCTTGTTTTAAATAGCTTGCATTCCCCTTGGTTGGGTTTTTCTCAGGACCTTCCAGCAGTTCCACCAGAGATTTCTAAGGAAACTACTAGCTGAGGTGGCTGCAAGGAATCTGAAGACTTCTGGTTCAAATTTCAGCTGATGCTGCTACAAGGGTAGGTGAGCCATTGTCTCATACTTGTTGGCCGCTGTGGAAAAAAATTGGCCTGCTGCCTATTGATGACTTACACATGCCTCTATTCAGCTGCACAAAGAAGCTCACTTTTTTAGCCATGTCAAATCATCTGTACTCAGTGGAAGATTGTTGAAGCAGAATTCAACCTGTGAAACCCCTGCACATGTGGTTCCATTGTGCGCTGCTCCAGCAGATGTGCCTGCTGCATTGAACATTGTAGTCATGCACTTTTTATTTAGAGATCTAGGCCCTTTTCGCATGGAGATCTAGGCCCTTTTTGCCATGTGAAAGGGCCCTTAAATGCCGCGCAAATGTGAGGAGCGGTCCACACTCACATGATGCTCCAGGGCCTGGCAGGTGCCGCTTGCGCACTTTTTCATTTTCAGCTCTGAGTGGAAAATGGTGCATGATTGCGCATTGCTCCGGAGCCCTGCGCACACTTACCTGGCATGTGGAGCTCTGAAGCCATGCCGGTAGCACTTCCTGCCCCAGCACAGCCTGGGAAACTCCCAGGCTGCACTGCGGAAGGAAGAGGAGTGGCTCTTGCACGAGCAGGAAACATCTGCGGCACTGATGTAACAGGGACGCGAGAGCCTCGCGTTGGAGGCTGCTCATGCGATCCCTGCACCCCAGCGCCAAGAAAAGGTGAGTTGCGGAAAGGGCCCTAGTGTGGTATGATGGTTTGAATATTGGAGTATGACTCTGGAGACCTGACTCTGAATCCTCACTCAGCCATGGAAGGCCACTGAGTGAGCTTGGGCTGGTCACACTGTTCTCTCAGCTTCAAAGGGAGGTGAATGCTATCTGCCCTCTGAGGCTGAGATACTGTGATAGTTTTGCCTTAGGGTTGCCATAAGTCAGAAGCAACTTGATGGGACACAACAAGAACAAATGTAATAGTAATGGTATCATCTTAAGTGTAACAAGCAATAGTGACCCATTTGTTGTTGTTGTTGTTGCATGCCTTAAAAGCATTTCTGACTTATGGCAACTCTACATGAAGCTATCATGGACTTTTCTAGAGGGTGGGACACGCCCAAGGTCAACCAGTGGTGTTTCCATGGCCAAGCAGGGAATCACACCCTGGTTTCCAGAATCAACACCCAATGCTTAGACCACTATACCACACTGGTTCTCATAGTAAGCCATTGCTCTTAAAAAGTTGCCAGGGGCTGTCATTCTGGGGAATGTATTTAAATTTTTAATATGCATTTTGTAAAATAAATAAAGAAACGAAAACTAGCCACTATAAAGTAACATGTGACTTTTTGAATAATTGTGATGCTTTAAAAAGAGATGTCCAATTATTAATAAATTTGTTTGAATAAAAGCAATGTCCTAGGGAGCTGGTGTGGTGTAGTGGTTTGAGTCCTGGACAAGGATTCTAGGAGATGTGGATTCCAATCCCTGTTTAGCTGTGGAAACCCACTGAGTGACGCAGGCAAGTCCTGCTCCCTCAGCTTCAGAGGAAGACAACAGCAAACCGTCTCTGAAGAAATATGGCCAAGAAAATCCTCAAGTAGAATCCTAGAATTGGAATGAGACCCCAAAGGCCATCCTCTCCTATGCTGGCAGCCAGTCAAAGTTGACAGCTCTCCAATAGAGTCTTAATGAGCAGCCATGAACAAAATTTACAACAGTTTGTCAGCCATTTACAATCTGTTGTTTCAGCAGTCCAGGTCAGTGGTAAATTCAGAGTGACAGTCCGAAGGAGTCTCCAGCAGCAAAGTCAGCACACAAAGCAAGGGTCAAGGTTCCCAGGAATGTGAATCAGAGATCTGAATGTAGTAGGATGTGTTGTTTCCACCAGTGACATCAGTTGACTACAACAGATTTCTCACCAATATGGGCTGTCAGCCTCCCTCAGCTGTTTGCCTAATTAATGTGTCTTTTCTATATAAACGCTCTGAATCTTGTGGGCTCTCCCTGGAGTAAGTATTGCCCTGTTCGTGTCTCTGTGCTGTGGCTGTTGCGGAGGGTCCTGTCTGTGTTTCGGGTCTTGGGACTGGGCATGACACATCCAGTCCAACCCCATGCAGTAAGACATTATCAAAGCCCCGCCTTTGACAGATGGCTGTCTAACCTCTGTTTAAAAACTTCCAAAGAAGGAGACTCCATCACTACACATCACGGCAACTGCTTTTACCATCTGGAAATTCTTCCTTATGTTTAGGGGGAATCTCTTTCCCTGTAGCTTGAAGCCATCGCTTCCTCTCCTAGTCTCTGCAGCAGCATAAAACAAGCTTGCCCCATCTTCTGTATGACATCTCTTCAACTATTTAACCATGGCTATCATGTCACCTTAACCTTTCCTCTCCAGGTTAAACAGGCCCCTCCTCAGAGGGCTTCATGGTTTCTGGGTCTGTCCTGAGTTTTCATTCAGGTGCCATTTAGGTCTGACCCAACTTTCCTATTCTGTGGTTTGCATGAGCCCTTAAAATAGCCTCTGCCTATTCCACAAGTCTACCAGCACGTGTGTCCTTCTCAATGGCACCCAACTGTTGTATGGACGAAGTCTGCTCTTGAATCACGTGCCGGGTCTTTGACACATCAGAACTTTCATAGAGTTGGAAGAGACCCCAGGGGCCGTCTAGTCCAGAACTTTGCCACCTGAACCAGCACTTCCTTTATCTCTTGTCTCCACAGCTTATTCTCAAGTGCAGTGATTGGAAAATCGGTTTCAAAGAAATTGTCTCTCTTTTCTTTTCTTCTTCTTTTTTTCCACAGCAAACTTTAAATTGACTGTCTCTGACCACTAAAGCCCTTTTCAGCTGAGATAAATGAAGTGGAATAAGAGGCTAATTGTGTCATCTTTTGCTTGCACCGAACGTAAGAGAAGCTGTGAAGCTAGGCAAGATCAAAGGCCTCTCTGGCCAAGCGTTCTGCTTCCACGTTAGCCAGAAGGATGCCTCTGAAAAGACCTCAAGTAGGGCAGGAGAGCAATGGCATCTCCCCATGGATGGCCTTCAGGCGTAATGCCTCTGATACTGGAGGATATCCATCCCAGTGAGATCATTGTTGTTGTTAATTGCCTTCAAGTTGACTCTGACTTATGGCAGCCTCTTGAATGAGAGAACTCCAGGACTCCAGTGTGATGGACGTCCCTGCCAGGCTCACCCTACAGCTCCAACCCCGTCACTCCCCTTGCCCTTCCCCTCCCTTAAACTCCTCTAGGACTGGGGACTCGGGTCTCACCATAGCTCCTCTACTCTGGACCAGTGGCTATACTGTTTTGGTGGCTACGCTACAGTAAGTGTGACTGGGCCCTCCACCAAACTTAATATGAACAGACAGAAACAGTAGTAAAAACAAACAAGTGGAAGTCTGTTAAAGCCCAAGAACATAATGCACTAAACCTTGAGCTACTGCATCATTTACAGCTTCCCAAAACTATAGTCATTCCTTTCATAGAATCATAGGCCCTTTCCACACCTTACCTTCTTCTGGCACTGGAGTGCAGGGATCGTGCAAGCAGCCTCTGGCGAGAGGCTCTCGCATCCGGGGTCCTTTGGCTCTGCACGAGCTGCCTGCTCACTTGAGAACCCTGCCTCTTCCTTTTACAGTTCAGCCTGGGACCTCCCAAGGCTGTGCTGGGGCAGGAAGTGTGACTGGCGTGGCTCCACATGCCAGGTAAGTGTGTGCAGGGCCCCGGAGCAATGCGTGATCATGCACCATTTTTGGCTTCCAACCGAAAGTGAAAAGGTGCGTGATCAGCGCCTGCCGGCCCCTGGAGCATCATGCAATTGTGAGTGCATCGTGCAGATTGCTCCTCACAATCGTGCAATGCTCCAGGTGCCCTTTCGCATGGAAAATGCCATGCAGAAAGGGCCATAGAATCATAGAGTTAGAAAAGACCCCAGGGGCCATCTAATCTAACCCCCTGCTATGTAGGAACCCACATCAAAGCCCTCCCTTTGACAGATGGCCATCCAACCTCTGCTTAAAAACCTCCAGAGAAGGAAGAGACTCCACCACACTCCATTGAGGCAGCATATTCCACTGTTGGACAGCTCTGACCATCGGGAAGTTCTTCCTTGAGGTTCAGGTGGAATCTCCTTTCCTGTAGCTTGAATCCATTGCTCCTTGTTCTAGTCTCAGAAGCAGCAGAAAACAAGCCCGCTCCCTCCTCATCATGATATCCCTTCAAATATTTAAACATGGCTATCATGCCCCCTCTTTACTTTCTCCTCTGCAAACCAAATATACCCAGGTCCCCCAGCTGCTCCTCAAAGGGCTTCATGGCTTCGAGACCCTTCACCATTTTAGTCGCCCTCCTCTGTCCAACTCTCCTGTCTTTGTTCCATCTGTTCTTGTCTCTCTGAAATCTGTTCCCTCTCTCTTTTGTTTAGTCTGCAGAAGAGAAGGTTAAGAGGGAACATGATAGCCATGTTTAAATATTTGAAGCGATGTCATATTGAGGAGGGAGCGGGCTTGTTCTCTGCTGCTCCAGAGACTAGGGACCTTTCTGCATGGCATTTGCCATGCAAAAGGTTGCCTGGAGTGTCATGTGATTGTGAGGAGCGATCTGCATGATGCACTCACAATTGTGTGACGTTCCAGGGGCCGGCAGGCAACAATTGTGCACCTTTTCATTTTTGTTTAGAAGCTGAAAATGGTGCGTGATTGCGCATTGCTCCCGGGCCCTGTGTGCACTTACCTGGCCTGAGGAGCCTCCGAAACTGCACTGGTCATGCTTCCTGCCCCAGTGCAGCCTGGGAAACTCCCAGGCTGCACTGCAGAAGGAAGAGGCAGGGCTCTTGCATTAGCAGGCAGCTAATGTAGAGCTGAAGCAGCAGGGGCGCGAGAGCCTCTCACTGGAAGCTGCTCGCGCGATCCCTGCACTCCAGCACCGGAAAAAGGTAAAGGGACCATAGGAGATGGGACCGCCTAAGTGGCAGCTCCCAGGGTCTGGAGCTCCCTTCCCAGAGAGACTAGACTGGCACCCTGCCTCCTGTCTTTCCACATGTGTGTGTCATCACAGGTGGATCCGGCATCTCTAGGAATGGGCACAGATGGTACACAAGACCTCACTGTGCAAAGGCACCCTGGCCATGGCTGAGACTTGTTACATGAAATGCCTTGAAGATATTCAGAAGGGCTGTGTGCATGCTCGTACTGCTTGGCTGTATCTACAGCTGGAAGAGATTATGGCCATAAATGTTTAATGCATCCAATGGGTTTGTCAGCCTGCTGTTCTCTATGGCCCCAAAGAGAGCCCAGCACTGCATGGGGCTGGCAGGCGCTCTTGCCAAAAAGCCTCCATTGTTCCTCTTAGAAGGCATTAAAGGCCTCCTCAGACACCAGACATTGCACACAAAATACCATCCCAGTGTCCGGATTATGATGCTTGCTGTTTTACAGAGCAAGAACACTTTTGCTAGCCAAGGAAACCAAATGAAAACATAAAAAATCAAGGCAGGGAGGGGAAGACAGGGGAAGGTGGTGGAGAGAACATAATCCAATGGCACCTTTCATAGAATCATAGAATCCTAGAGTTGGAAGAGACCCCAGGGGCCATCCAGTCCAACCCCCTGCCATGCAGGAACACCCTCAAAGCACTCTCGACAGATGGCCATCCAGCCTCTGCTTAAAAACCCCTAAAGAAGGAGGAGACTCCACCACACTCCGAGGTAGCATATTCCACTGCTGGACAGCTCTGACCATCAGGAAGTTCTTCCTGAAGTTCAAGTGGAATCTCCTTTCCTGCAGCTTGAATCCATTGCTCCTTGTCCTGGTCTCTGGAGTGGTAGAGAACAAGCCCGCTTCCTCCTCAACAGGACATCCTTTCAAATATTTAAACGTGGCTATCATGTCCTCTCTTAACCTTCTCTTCTGCAGACTAAACATATCCACCTCCCTAAACCGTTCCTCATAGGGTACAGCTTCCAGACCCTTCACCATTTTGGTCGCCCTCCTCTGGACATGTTCCAGCTTGTTGACAGAGAGGGAGTGGAGGAAACAGAGAGAGAGCTGGACTGTGAAATCCATGTGCTGTCAGAATGCAGTCTCATAATTTAGGCCTGAGAAAGGGGGAGGGAGATGAGGGATTCCACCTAAACATTAGGATGAACTTCTTTACCCTAAGAGTTGATCAACAGTGGAATACAGATTGCCTTGGAAGGCTGGCAGACTCTCCTTATTTGGAGGTCTTGGAACAGAGGTTGGATGGGCATCTGTCAGGAGTGCTGTGGCTGCAGATTGCTGTACAGCAGGGGGTTGGACAAGTTGGCCTTTGTAGCCCCTTCTGGCTGTGACTCTATGTTTCCGTGATTCTGTGTGCAAGGAGTAAGAATGTGGAGCTGTCTATTGATCTAAAGGCTGGAATCCTGATGAAGACACTCATACACGGGTGGTTATACTTGTTAGGATGCTGCACAGGAGTTGTGCCGTGATCATGCTGGCACAAGCAGCATTCGGCTGATGTCATTGTTGTGCAAGGAGTTGCACTTTTCAAAGTAATGCACAAATATATTCCCCTTGCACTCTTTGACTTGGAGGCTATTGAGTATTACCAACAGGGTTCTGGAACTATACAGAATCTGTACTTACAAAATCCTAGGGTTGGAAGAGACCCTTGAGTCATCCAGTCTCGTCCTATTCTGCCATGTAGGAATACATAATCCAAGCTCTCTCTTTGAAAGATGGCCATCCAATCTCTGTTTAAAAGTCTCCAAACAAGAGGACTCCTCTACACTTTCAGGCAGCAGTGTATTCCGCTGGCCAACTGCTCTTACCATCAGGAGGTTCTTCCTAAGGTTTAGGCGGAATCTCTTTTCCTGCAGGTTGAAGCCATTGCTCTATGTCCTAGGCCATTTCCACACTAGACTGTTATAGCGCTATTATTCCACTTGCAACATCCTATGGAATCCTGGGGTTTGCAGTTTAGGGAGGGATCTCAAAGGCTATCCTCAGAGACCCCTCTCTACACTGCAAACCCCAGGATTCCATAGGATGTTGCAAGTGGAATAATAGTGCTATAACAGTGTAGTGTAGAAATGGCCCTTGTCTTTGCTAGAACAGCAAAAAACAAGCTCACCCAATCTTCCATATGGCATCTTTTCAAATATTTAAACGTACTGTATATACTCATGAAGAAGTCTAAAATTTAGTCAAAAATTGACCCCTAAAACCTGGACCAACTTATCCATGGGTCAATTTTAAGTGCTGTACCTTAAGTCTTAAAAAAAGAAAGAAAGAAAAGGAGCCATCCCCTTCTCTGCGTAGAGTGGTAAAAGGTGAGAACTTAGATTCTCCTGGGGGGACCTAAAAGAACCACTGGCCCCCTTTACTCTCTCTGTCTGTCTTCTGTGATGCTGCTTATGGCCCTTTTGAATGGCTGGTGGCAGGAGGGGCCAAGGGCAGCTTCCCCCCTGAGATGGTTCTTGTGAGGAAAGGTTGGACGTGACCTGTAGTCCACTAAAATATATATGATGTACCTTGAGGATTGCACCTGGGGATGACAGTGCATGATGGAATCCCATGTGATTCTAGCTGAGTCATTGTGATATGCAACCAGGGCAGAGGATTACATCAGACATGGGAAAATGCAAAGTTGGCTAGTGTTGCATCAGCAAGGGATGTATATAAGGGGCTGAGTCCTAGCCAACTCTTCTCCTGATTGTCTGACCGAGTGGCCGGAGGCTATGTCGGATGCATAACTCCACTTGCTGTGGAATGCTGAAACTCTGTTGGAGTGCTGTAGATATGTACGTATCGTAACTGAAGAGTAAAAGCCTCCAAGTTGGAAGGTAATATTGCGTGGGTGTATTTTTGTGGCTTCAGAGCATTGCTGCTAGTTTAAACTCTGCTGGGCACGCTTCTAAAGCTGTGTGTACAGTCTCTGCTATATGGTGGTTTTTGACACACTTGACTCTGGTACAGCTTTTTGGCCAGAGCTCAGTGGCAGAAGGGAAGTGCTATTGCAGTTTTGTGTAGCTCCCATCATCCACCAAACCCTCCGCAGTGCTGGAACGCCCCTCTCCATGGAATGACCCTTGACTTATCCATGGGTCATATCAACATCTATAATTTTGGCCCCCAAACCTTCCCTCAATATATACATGAGGTTGACTTATACATAAGTATATATGGTAGCTCTCATGTTACCTCTTCTCCAGGCTAAACTTACTCATCTTCCTAAGCTGGAAGATGAGCCCCACAGGGCTTCCTGGTTTCCAGACCTTCTACCATTTGCTTACCTTCTTCTGGACATGTTTCAGATTGTCAATATCCTTCCTGACTAGCTGTGTCCAGAATTGGACACAGGATTGCAGGCGGGGCCTGACCAAAGGAGTTAAAGGCTGGTATTCCTGCCAGTGGCATATGCTGGCCTATGTGCTCTTAGATTGGCGGTTACAGTTTTTAGGGAGCTGCACAAGGGTTGCATTTGGGGTTGCGGTTCTGTCTTGATTGCAGTTGCACAAGTAGATTTCCACCAGTTTATCTGTTGCATGAACATTCATGATTTTTCAGGAGTCCACACTTTGACTGAACGTCTATCGATTGCAACTCAATGGGATAATGACTGAGTATGATGCAGCTGGCATGATGGGTTGCGCAAGGATGCAAAGTAGTATAAGGAAGCATATTCAAAGTAGTATAAGGAAGCATAGTGCACCTCTGGCCATAACTTTATGCAATCCTCTTTCAGATCTTATCCAAACTGTGCAAAACAAGGAGATGTTCTCAGAAGGACCAGGTGAGACTAGCGACGCTTCCCATAAGCTGTGCTGCATAGAGATGGATAGGTTCTCCTAAGAATGTCTCAGGTTTCCTTGGCAATTATCTCATGTTTAAGAAAAAAACAGGAAGATTTGACATGATTTGACTAATACTCCACTCTTCTTTGTGGGAGTTAAAAGTGACTAATGGTCTACATTAAAAGCACACATTTAATATGCAAAGTTCAAGTCTTTAAAATTGTCAGTGATGAATGGCCGAAAAAATATAGTAAAAGCAATCCAAAGAAAGCATTACAGTGGGTATGCCAAGGGTTTTGTGAAGACATCTATGCTCCAGCACCCTGGTGTAGGCTCTTCGTGATTCTATTTTGATGTTGGATAGGCTGGCATCCTGTTGGTGATTTACACATGTGTACATTTCCTTACACATGTGCTTGTACTTTTTTGGCCATGGCATAACATCTGGTTTCAGTGGAAGGTTGAGGAAGCAGAGCTGAACATGTGCTGAACATTGCAACTGTGCATTTCATGTTTGTTTGTGCAATCAGTTGTGCAGTTTTGCAATTCCTGAATGCCCAGTTGTTACATAACTATCTGTGTGCAAAGTGACACTCCCATCACCCTAATGTGGGATCTCAGTCATAATATGAGACCTCTGAATACTTTATTGGAAAGATGTGATGCAAATTGAATTAGATAAGCTATCATGGAAAGACTTGTCCTTAAAACAGGGAAGGGTGGAGAGGCTTTGAAGAGAGATCAATTCATATTTCCAGCAACTCCTGGAAAGATATGCCAGTATGCCTTTTTGCTCTGCTCAGTTTTAAATTCCCAGGAGAGAACCTTGTCACACCTTGGACCCAGGTGCAGATTCTGACACAGACAGGGACCTCTCCCAAGAGCCACAAAACACAGACATGAACCTGACAACACCTACTGCAGCTCAGCATAGATGAGAAAGGGAGCATCCACGATGCTCAGAGTGCTTATATAGGGAAGGTTCATTAATTGAGCAACAGCTGAGGGAGGCTGCTGGCCCATAAATTTCATAGATTTGGCATTGACAAGCTCATTACTGACAAGCAATCATTCCAGTGGTTGATTCCTGGCTCTTTTGATTCCTGGCTCGTGTTCCTGAAGGACCCTGAACCATGCTTTGTTTGTAGGCCAGGCTACCAGATACTCCCTTGAACCAGCACCTTGGATTTAGTGCTGACCTGGACTGCTGGAAAGAGTGATGGGTAATTGCTTGACTGATAATCTTCTGTAAATCCCACAGTGGCTGCTACTGTGTTTTCTGCCTGATAGACTCTGTTTAAGGACTGTGAAACTTGGCTGGGTTCCTAAACAGGACAAGTCTCAGGGGGACAAGGGAACCCTCTTCCTCCTCTCCAGAGCATGCTCTTCACAGGGGTCGGAGTTCCTTAAGGCTGCGAGTGTTCTCTTTCTGCAATTTGGAGAGTAGGTTAATGGAGAAGCCCTAATGGAAGAAACGTGAGCAACAAGTAGAATCTTTTTATCACATGTGATGGACTTGTGAAAAGATCAAACAAAAATTTACTGAATTTATATCCTGCCTTTCTCTCAAATGGGATCCAAGGAGGTTGGAATCAAATATACTATTTGTTGTTGTTTTTGTTGTTCTGTGATTTCAAGTTGTTGCCAACTTATGATGATCCTAAGGAAAAACCTGTCATGCTGTCATGCCCTGCTTCCAGAAGATGGAAATGGACTCTGATTCAGAGACTGAAACAGTGGACATGAAAGGATTGGCTGAACAGGAGGAGGTTACAGAACCACAGATCCCAGAGGCAGAAGAGGGGGCAGTGCCAGCTCCAGCAGAGAGTCCTGCCCCCTCAGATACAGAAGACAACTTGTCTATACCTACCTTTGTTGAGTGTAGACAGCAAAGGGAGAACTTGCTCCAGTCTCAAAGGATTTATAGGAGACAGCAATTAGTTAGGCAGCAGCTGCATTAAGCTCCTGACCTATATAGACACTGCCCTTCCATTCCAGGAGTTGTCAGAGCTTATCTGATCTTTTTTGGCTGCTGGTTGTATTCCTGTAACTCTGTACCTGGCTTTGGATTGTATTGACTGACTTTGGATGTGTTCACCTTGCCTTGGATTCTGTTGGACTCTATTCATGACTATGTCTTTTGCTTACTGAATAAAAATAAGTAACAAGCTGTGAGCTATTTGGTTTGTTTATTTGAGTATCAGCCGTGCAGCCACAAGCCTTTGCTGACTGTCCTGACCTAAACAGGACACATGGGGCTTTCAAGGCAAGATTTGGTCAGAGAAGGTTTGCCTTTGCCCTCCTCTGAAGCTGAGAGAATGTGACTTACCCAAGGTCTCCTAGTGGGTTTCCTTGGCCAAGTGGGGATTCGAACCCTGTTCTCCAGAGTCACAGTTCAGTGCTTAAACCACTGAGCCACATTGGCTCTAAATACACTGTATGGTGGCCAAAATCTTGAAAGTTAAAGTTCAGTTAAAGTCTGAATTATATTTGGGACTGGTAGAGGACCATCTGTAGAAGATGTATGGAAAGATATCATGATATGGGACTGCTGCAGCAAGACTATTATATCTGCAGAAATGGAAAAATACAGAGATATCAATGAGTAAAGACAGATAACTGGAATCAAAGGACTTAGCTGAAATGCATAAGCTATCAACATGGATGTGAGAAAAAGTCACCAGTGACATTTTGAAAGACTGGGAAATTTTGGTGGGCTTTTTGCAAGAAAAAGAGTACAATATAATAACTGTAAACTTTCATAATCAGTATATTTGGAAAAACAAGCACTTGCAGCATCTGAATCATATTTACAAATGAAGAAGTTATTTTATACAGTCATGCATAATCGACGTTAGGAAAGCTGGAAGTCAATGCATATTCTTTTTTCTTATTTTATATTATCTTTACCTTTTCTTTACTGTCTCCTCTTTCTTTTGCTCTTTTTGTTTGCTGTTTCTTTTTCTTTGTATGTAATTTTATTCCTTGTTGTATATGAAAATGCTTAATAAAGAGGGGGAGAGACGCCTTAAGGGACTGTTGAACTCTGAGCCAAGTGTTTGTATGAACTTCCCCGTTGCTTTGAGTACGCATCGATCCCTTCGCGCTAAAGAACAAATGCAGAAACACGATTTTGCCTGCTAGCAATAACGGATTTCTGCATCGGCTGTAGACAGAGAATCTGGGGTTGTGAAAAGCCTGGTATTTAATTCTTTAACCCTTGCGTCCTGACATTTCCCCCCCCCCACTTAATTCTCTGGGAATTCCTCTCTCCGTTGCTTCAAGTGGCATTTAGGGATGATAAAAGAGACCTCACACTACAGATATCTAATCAATGTTTTAGTATAATGAAGACAAATGAAGTGACATTTCAGGCAACAAAAATGTCACATGGAGCAAAAGAGGGATTCATAGACTCACTGGCGGCCCAACCCTTTGCCAGTGCCAGAATCCATCTCTAAAATGCCCAGAAATGGGGTCACCCAACCTCTTTTTAAAATCTGGCCATTTCCACACTAGACTGTTACATTGCTGCTATTGCACTTTCAACATCCTATGGAGTCCTGGGGTTTTCAGTTTAGGGAGAGGCCTTCGAGGATGGCCTTTAGGGCCCCTCCCTAAATTGCAAACCCCAGGATTCCATAGGATGTGGAAAACGCAATAATAGTGCTGTAACAGTCTAGTGTGGAAATGGCCCTCTGTGAATGAAAGCTTATGACTTTCTGAGAGAGTCCAAATAGCTCTTCCCATCCAGCGATTCTTCCTCATATCTGGCCAGAATCTTCTTTCTTGTAATGTGAATCCATAGGTTCAGGTCCCTTCTTGTGGAACAGCAGAAGACAAACTCACTCAGTCTTTCATGTGAAAGCGCTTCAGATCTTTGAGGGTGGCTCTATGCTCTCCCACTGAGCTCAAGTTTGTCTTGTTTGTTTTCCATGTTGTGTGCACTAATCTAGATACATCTACACTGGGAGTCCTTCCCTCTAGCTCCTTCCATATTGTTCCTGTTCCTGCCCAATGGTGTACGTACCACCTCATCCTCACTGATGCTGTTATCCCCAGTACTTGGTGTCCCTTTGTCTTCTGAGACATTGGCCCTTTCTGCCCCCTACGCTTTTGTGAAGTCATCTGGTGGAGATTTCGGCAATGGCTCTGCTGGGATGGGAGCATGATGGGGGTGCTCCCCTCCCCACTGGCTGTCTCTCTGCAGAAGGGAGCACCATGTCCATGCCTCCTCCTTTCACAACACAGTTGGGTACTTTCCCAGGCTGCACTGGGGCAGGAAGTACAACCATTGCACTTCTGGGGCTTCTGCATGACAGCTAAATGCAGGATGGCAGTGCGATCATGTGTCAATGATAGGGAAAACTTGTCAATGATTTAATCCACAATTGCACCGCCTGGGGACGAGAGAAGGATGGGACTGCAACAACATCATGCAGAAGCATCGTCGTGGGCCTGTCCTTCTCCCATCCCTACGTCAGGAAGGGAGGGTACTGTGGAAAGGGCCACAGTCTCCCTCTTCCACAGGATTCTGAGACACAGATGCTAACAAATCTTGGCCCAAACATTCAACTGACTTTGAGGATAAAGCTGGGGAGACTGGTGAATCATGATGCCTCTGTATTCTCTCCAATGGCAGAGGCCACGTGCCGCTACCTAGGAGGAAAGGTGAAATGGCGCAGTCATCTTCACCTCTTTCTGGAGAGCTTCCCCTGGTAGCTACTGCACAAACCTAATGCTGGTTCCATGGCCATTTCCTCACGAGACGGTTATAGCACTATGACTCCACTTTCAACCTCCTATGGAATCCAGCTGGCCCCTCCTGAAACTGCAAACCCCAGGATTCCATAGGGTGTTGAAAGTGGAATCATAGCGCTACAACTGTCTTGTGCGGAAATGACCCATGTCTCTTTGTTAAGTACGTCAGTTGACCAACAAACTACATAACTAACTACTTAATTAATATCCTGCCTTCCATCCACCATGGGCCCCAAGGAGACTCAGAGCACAGATGAAAACAAACCACAGTTGAAAAGCAGTAATGATATCAAAAGGTTTTTTTTAAAAAATAAATAAACTATTCTATTAAAACACTGTCGAAGAAGTACAAAGGGGCTTAAAACATAACAATATAGAGAAAGGGATAGCATCCTCGCTCCCTGCATCAAAAGAATTTTCTGCTCAGCCAGTCAGTCGCCCAAAGCCTGTTTAAATTCAAAGGTCCTTTTCAGTTCCTTGTGTTCTTGTGAAATCTTTCCCCGTTAAAGCTCCAGATCGTGAGCTACCATGCTGTTAGGGGTGTACGCAGGCGTAGCATTCACTTTCAGGTACGCCTGGTAGCGTCACTCGTTCGGCTGTGGGGGAAGGAGGAATTCTGCCCCTCCACTGTTACCCTGTATTGTGGGGGTCCCGGGAGGGGCACCCAAATAACCAAGCAGAAACACAAAATGGGGAAATTAACTTGAGCACTCTCTTAAGCTAACGAGAGGCAGGGTAACTTTAGCTGGGATCTTTTAACCCTAGGTCAGGTCAGAAGAGCAGTCAGGCAAGGTTTTAAAATAGTAAAACTGATAGTTTTATTAAAGGACAAACAACAGAAAAGACACCACAAGCACACAGCTAACTAAGAAATTAGAAATAAGAGTTTTCGGGGGAATGGGTGATACAACACCTTTTCTTGTAGTCCTGGAGTAAATGGAGAGTTGCAGGGAAGAAAGTTCAGCGCAGTTAAATAAATTTACTCTTTTTCCAACTCTCTGGTATCCTTATCTTTGAGTGCCTGCAACACTGGAGAGAAACGGAGGATTGCAGGGAAGAAAGCTCAGCGTGGTTCGCTGAGGGGGAGACTCACTGGACAAACCAACAGCAAGGGGGGATAGCAGTCCGGAGTGTTCCGAGAAGTCCAAGGAGGACTTGGAATTGGGAACTTTTTATAGGGTGGATTGTGCCTACAAGCCTTGCCATGCTCGGTGAGAACAAAGGAAATTTGGAGCAGGACAAAAGCGTTGGAAAAGGTCAGGTTTTACATGATTAGCTTAGTGCTGGATAACAATAGTGCAGCCAGTATGCAAATGGCTCACCATAAAGAAAGTGCCGGCTCTTGGCTGTGTGTCTTTGTGTAAAGTCGCGCTTAAGCAAGGTGTGTCTGCAAGAAGATGGTCCCTGAAGCAACGGAGAGGCATTAATCTGCCTGCCTAAGTGGGGATTGGAATGTCCAACCTTTACCAGCCATGCCTGTTTACGTGCTTGTCCGGTGGCCTCGTAAAAACACGTGGAGCAGGGGGGCAGAGAAAGGTCAAGTGAAGGCCAAATAAGTTTGATATAAAGAGATACCTAGTGCTATCACTGGATATGTCAGAACCGTGGTAACACCACCTCCTCTGGCTGCCTGCCTGAGCAAATTACCTGTTTACTGGCAGGTCGTGTGGTCCCTCCCCTCCCACATCCATGGGAGGATGTGGGGAAATGAGTCCATGTTCGCTTAGAAGATGCTGTGACATATGGGCATCTGTGACACCAGACTGGACCAAACAGGTGACCTTTTGGACCAGGAACCAGGGGTCTCTTAAGATCCATGGAGTCGTCAAACTTTTTCTGTAGGAAAGAGGAAGATCCCAGTCAGAAAACAGTTAAATTGAGATTGTGAGGAAGGGGAATGATTATTATAATTGGTTGGCATATTGCTTGAAACTTGTAACTTCACAAACAGCCTTAAGTGTGTGCACCCCAATTCAAGGAGGATGTTGAAAAGCTGGAATGTGTACACAGGAGGGCAATGAAAATGATAAAAGGCCTGGAAACCACGAAGCCCTACAAGCAGTGGTTTAGGGAGGGAGGTATGTTTAGCCTGGAGAAGAGAAACTTAAGAGGTGACAACATAGCCATGTTTAATTATTTGGAAGGATGTCATATGGGAGATGGGGCAAGCTTGTTTTCTGCAACTCCAGAGACTAGGACATGGAGCAATGGAATTAAACTACAGGAAAAGAGATTCTACCCAAACCTTAGGAAGAACTTCCTAATGGCAAGAGCTGTTTGAAAGTGGAATACACTGCTGCCATAGTGAACTGTGGTGGAGTCTCCTTCTTTGGAGGTTTGTAAAAAGAAGCATGGTGGTCTCCTGTCAAAGGGAGTACTTTGATTGTATCTTTGTGCATGGCAGGATGGGGTTGGACTGGATGGCCCTTGGGGTCCCTCCCAACTCTATGATTCTTTGAAAAGTGATCTGAGTACTTTCGCAACACCCATGTTCACTTAGAAGATGCTGTGACATATGGGCATCTGTGACACAATGGTTGCGTGTCCGATGTGCCATGCCCCCATGCACAGTGGGCATCCTAGTACTCCTTGATGCACATCTGGACCTCGGCTAGGCAGTTTTGGAGAACACCAGGAGTGCGCAATGTGCCTCCAAAATGCCCAGTGCACACTGGAGCCCTCTTGCCAGTGCCAGATGGGCATTGTCACCGTCCACCAGCAGAGTTGTTGTGTTTCTGCAACACTGCTATGGATTCATAACGTTCTAAAACAGTCCCTCATTCTGAGACTCAGGATAGCTTACCCCAATCAAAGCAGATACAACTAAAAAATCCAAAGTTAAAAATATAATTAAACGGTCAATAAAACTAAAAGGAGGTAAAAGCAGATGGTTCAAAAGAAGAAAAACAAATCTAAAAAACACAGAACGTGAAAGACTCTTCCTCCCTGAGCTGTCAGCCCTGAAAGGTTGGCAGAATCAAATAGTTATTTTTTTCTTGCCTGTGGAACAATAGCAAGGAGGGTCCACACCTAACCTCTCCAGGAAAGGAGTTACAGGGTCTGTGGGCAGCAACCAAGAAGACCCTCTTCTGTCTTCCCACCAGATGGACCAGTGAAGGTGGTGAGATGGAGAGAAGGGCCTGGCCTGAAGATCCTACAGCTTGGGCAAACTCATGTAGGGAAGACATATAGCTACATCTGGCAAAGCATTGGGATGCCACCATGAAATGTAAGAGTACAGCTGTGTTTAGCTTCCACCAGGGTCCAATGCAGACCACATACAACAGGACTGATATACGTATGACACCTTCAAAAACAGCTTCACTATATTTTTCCAAGGGAAGCCAAGCTGAGCTGCTTCTTCTCCCTCCTGCTCCTGCCCCCTTGCAATGCTTCAGGAATCTGACTGACCCCCTGGAGGTGCTGTGGAAGCTTTTGGATACCTCATAAAAGGAAAAAAAGAAATCCCACAACTGCAAGATGAACTGCTTTGACACAGAGAGCGAAAAAAGGGACCCCGCTGGGCTTTGTTAGGGGATACGTACAGGCTCTTTAGAGTGTCAAAATCCTTGCCTGGAGATGGATGGGGTGTCCTGAACGGAGGTCTGCCAAAGAAGTAATGAAAATGGATAGCCAGGAGTCTCTCTCTAATTGGGAAAGTGTGCTTGGAGAGGCTGAACACTGGGGGGAAAGCGGGCAGCTGGGCGGATTATCAAGAGGAGGTTTAGAACACAGAAGCCGCATGTGAATGCCATGAGTAGCGTGGCTCTGTGCTTTCAAGCCGACTCTGATTTATGGCAACCCTGTGTCTGTGTGTGTGTGTGTGTGTGTGCGTGCATGCGCACACGCACATGCCCTCAAGTCACCTGTTGACTTATGGCAGGCCTGTGAAGTTCATAGGGCAGTGGTTCTCAGACTGTGCCCAGGACCCTAAAAGGTGGGCGCAATAGCTGCTTAAGGGGGGGCGTACAAGAAAAGTCAGCTTGCAAGTACAGCAAATGTGAAAAAGAAGTGCAAGCCCATGTGTGTGTGTGTGTGTGTGTTCTTTGACTGATTGATGTAAAAGAATAAAACAAAGTGCCTTCCCCTGTCCTGCTTTTCTCCAACCTGTCAAGATGTTTCTCTTGCCGTGGGAAAAGAATGTGACCTGCTGGATGTGCATTGCAGCAAATGTATTTAACCATCGCTGAAGTAGTTCTATGCTTTGCCCTAACCGTTATAAAGTATCTATTGTTAATTGATCATTGCAACAATGCATCCATACTGGGCTTTGTGTTGAATTGTTACAAAGTATCTATTGCTAATCACTCATTGCAACAATGTATCCAGTGAAGGGGGGAAGCCAGATAAGGGCAAAAAGGAGAAAGTGTAGACTGGAGAGGTTGCTGTTTTGAGAACCCAGGTCTGTGAGATAAGGGGCAGGGAGTGTGAGACTGGGTCAAACTGGTCAAGGATGGAGGGAAGTGTGTATCAGGCATGGGAACCATCCAAGGGGTGATTTGTTGGAAAGGAGGGAGAGGAAGGCCTTTCACAAAATTTTGTATTCCCAGTATTTTTTTAATGGTCCCCTTGGTAACAGCTTTTAATTTTAAAAGGCTTGTTACCCTGTTCTAGGGGTCCAGGGAGGGGCACCCAAATAACCAAAACACAATAACACAAAGTTGGGGAAATTAGCTGGAGCCTCACTGAAGCTAGTGAGAGGCAGGGTAACTTAGCAGGGATCTTGCAACCCAGCGTCTACGGGGTCAGGTCAGTCAAGCAGTCAGACAGTTTTAAAATAGCAAAAATGATGTTTTATTGAAGGACAAACAAACAGTAAAGACACCACAATCACACAGCTAGTGGAAGAATTGGAAATAGGAATTTTTGGGGGAAATGGGTGATACAACAACTTTCTCGTAGTCCTGAAGAAGCTTGAAGATAGAGTTCGTGGGGTGCAGGAAGGAAGCTCAGTGCGGTTCGCTGAGGGGAGCTCGCCAGACAAAGCGGGAGCAAGGCGGGATGGAAGTCTGGAGCGATCCGAGGTGGTCTCGGAATCGGGGGGTTTATATAGGGTGAATTGTGCCTGCAGGCCAGGCCTTACTCAGTGAGAACAATGCAAGTTTGGAGAGGGACAAAGCCTTGGAAAAGATCAAGTTTAACATGATGGGCTTAGTGCTGAATCAACAATAGTGTAGCCAGTATGCAAATGCAAGGTGCTTAGCTTGGCTTTGCAAGACTATCGGCTCAGAGCCGGGAGCCTTTGTTAGTGTCATGCTTAAGCAAAAGGGTGTTTGCAGGAGAGGTCCCTGAAGCAACGGAGTGGCTCTGTTCTGCCTGCCTGGGTGGAGAAGGGAATGTCCAACAATTACCGGTCACGCCTGTTTACGTGCTTGTACGGAGGCTTCGCAAACACGTGGAGCGGGGTGGCAGAGGAAGGCCGAATGGTTTTGATATCAAAAGAGATATCGAGTGCTATCACCGGATAGGCCTGGGCCGAAGTAACAGGCTGGTTGAGCATCTTTCAGAAGCGCTTTATGCCATTTCCGCACTAGATTGTTATAGCGCTATTATTCCACTTTCAACATCCTCTGGAATCCTGGGGTTTGCAGTTTAGGGAGGGGCCTCAAAGGCCATCCTCAAAGGCCCCTCCCTACACTGCAAACCCCAGGATTCCATAGGATGTTGCAAGTGGAATAATAGTGCTATAACAGCCTAGTGCGGAAATGGCCTTAGTTGAGTATTCCTGCATGGCAGAAGGAGGTTGGACTGGATGGCTTTTGCAACGTCTTCTGTGATTCTCTGATTCAGTTGTCAGCTTAATTATGTTTTTAACTTTTGTATGATATGATTTTTTTTTTAACTGTACCTGTTTTAACTTTTGTAAGCCCCCCTGGATCCCATACAGGGAGGAGAAAAGGATGATGATTTTGATGATGATGATGATGATGATGATGATGATGATGATACATTTAACATGTATGAGCACACACTGATGCAGTATGAGCGGTCTCATAAATTAAACAAAAAATTGACATAGAGTGAAGAATGTTTTTGTTTTTTTTTAAAAAAAGCCTGCCCAGCCCTATAAAAGAGCATCAGCACAAATTCTGGAGAAACGCATGCCTTGCTGCTGCACGGAACCTGACTTTACTGTTGACTTTAGCATGATTTTCCTAAGCCAGCCGGAAATGATTTACATTGAAAGGTAGAGTATATGTTCAGTCTGCCGATCGATCAAACAACCAACAGAACTCTCACTTCAGAGACGGGATTTTTCACTACTTGGTTCGGAGGCAGTACGGAATGCCAAGTGCTGTGGACCAGCCACGGAGGAAGCCTAATGCCTTCCTGTCCTCATCTTGGACTTTCCTTTTGAGCATCAATTTGGCCCTTTTGGAGAAGGAGGGGGCTGGACACCCGTGGCCTGACTCCTGAGTCTGAGCCCTGCCTGAGGCCCACTGCTCTTCCAGATCCACCCCCTAACTCTGTTGTCCCTGGCCCAGTTCCTTGGCGTGTGCCTGGGCCTTCAAATCACCTGTTGACTTGTGGTGACCGCACTTGGATTTAATGGAATTTTTCTTAGGCCACTCAGAGGTGATTTTACCAGCTCATTCTTCTGAAATACAGCCTATAACACTTGGCATTCATTGGCAACCTCTCATCCAATTACTTACCAGAGCTGGCCCTGCTGAGCTTCCAAGATCAGGCCCTTTTCGCACAGCATTTGCCATGCGAAAGGGCGCCTGGAGCATTGTGCGATTGTGAGGAGTAATCTGCACGATGCACTCACAATTGCATGATGCTCCAGGATCTGGCAGGTGCCACTCGTGCACTTTTCCATTTTCAGCTTTCAGTGGAAAATGGTATGCGATTGCGCATTGGTCCAGGGCCCTGTGCGCACTTGCCGTGCATGCGGAGCCTCCGGAGCTGCGGCGGTCGTGCTTCCTGCCCCAGCAGAGCCTGGGAAACTCCAAGGCTGCATTGCAGAAGGACGAGGTGAGGGCTCTCGTGCTGCCTGCTTGGGAGCAAGCAGCTCATGTGGAGCTGAAGCAGTGGGGATGCAAAAGCCTCTCGCTGGAGGCTACTCACACGATCCCTGCACCCCAGCACCAAAAAAAGGTAAGGTGTGGAAAGGGCCTCAGACAGGTTTCGGTGGTTTTAGGGTATGTGTGTGTGCACATTTGTGTCTTCAAGTCACTTGTCAACTTATGGTGGACTCCATGAATTTTTCACAGGGTTTTTTTTTTGGCAAGGAATAGAAATATTTTCCCCAGTTCCTTCTTCTGAAACAGAGTCTATAGAACCTGGTATGCCTTGGTGGTCCTCCATCCAAGTACTAACCATTGCTGACCTTGCTCAAGTTTCCCTACAGAAGTGGTTGGAGATTTTTTGTCCCAAGCAAAAAGAGTTGTGTTTACTCCAAGACTGTGTTGTGCTAGTGGCACTGCTATGCATACAAATGCACAAAGGAAGATGCGTATGTGCCTACAGATGGGCTCTGCTTACCTGTATGTTCAGTTTCACCTTCAGGTATGTCTCCTGTATGCAGCTTTTCCATTCAACACAAGGGTTGTGCACCACTGCCAATGCATAACTTTACAGGGGCAGATGTATGTTTCATGACCCCTGTGGAGGACCCTGGCCCAGATCTGGATGTGGGTCTGGCCACAGTTTCAATCTCACTCTGGGAGAACAGAAGAGGAAGGGAAGGGGAGCTGGAACCAGAAGTCAGAAGAATTTTCTTACCAGTTAACAGGGAGACTGTAGCGGAGGACTTAGAAGATTAAGACTTGGAAAGGCAGATATGAAGGAACTAGGTAATGTCCTCAGGTGTAAATAACAAAGTCAGTTGTATTTCTGATTTCTATGTATGATTGTGAAAACTGGAGAGTGAAGACAGCTGAGAAGAAAAGAATCAGCACATTTGAAATGTGGGTCTGGAGAAGGAGCAATGGATTCAAGCTGCAGGAAAGGAGATTCCGCCTGAACCTCAGGAAGAACTTCCTGACGGTCAGGGCTGTCCGGCAGTGGAATCTGCTGCCGCAGAGTGTGGTGGAGTCTCCTTCCTTGGAGGTTTTTAAGCAGAGGCTGGATGGCCATCTGTCGGGAGTGCTTTGAGGGTGTTCCTGCATGGCAGGGGGTTGGACTGGATGGCCCCTGGGGTCTCTTCCAACTCTGAATTTCTATGATTCTATGATTCTATGATTCTATGATTCTACAGATACTACAGACCACCAACCCCCCCCTCAAATAAATGATTCTGAGATGAAATTTGTCACAACTCACTCCATGAAGTCATACCTAGAGACTTCAGATGAGGGCTCCCTCCCAGAACCTGGGCATCTGAGGGGCAGTTACAGCTGATGATGGCCTTCAGCAAGCTGGGTTTCCACCGCAGCCAGACATTGAGGAGACACCACCCCTAATCATTTTTAGAACATGGACAGGAAAAACAGCAATGCCTAAAGAGTTAGCACCTTTTGCAGAAGCTTAAATGAGAAAACACTAAGCAGTGAACCCACCTGGCATCCCAAGATCAAGCTGCTACAACTCTCCAGGTGGCTGAGAGGAGCTCTTGCTTTGCACAGCGCTTTGGCTACCTGGTTGTATGCCCTTGGGACTGCTAGCCTCTTGTGACTGATTTTGTAACGGCTGAGACTCTCCTACTGCACCTCCTTCATCTTTGGTGAGTTCCCTAGACTACACATGTGTGATCTGGGCTGCTTTGCCGCAAGTGTAACTGCTTCTTCCTGCTAAAGCTGGTCTTTTGTGGCACTTGTTGTTGCCAGCCATGGGACAAAAGCAAGCCTGAGCCCAAGAGGACCAAACTGAGGCTATAATACTTTATACTTCATAGAATCATAGAATCATAGAATCATAGAAATTCAGAGTTGGAAGAGACCACACAGGCCATCCAGTCCAACCCCCTGCCATGCAGGAACACCCTCAAAGCACTCCCGACAGATGGCCATCAAGCCTCTGCTTAAAAACCTCCAAGGAAGGAGATTCCACTACATTCCATGGAGGCAGCAGATTCCACTGTCGGACAGCCCTGACTGTCAGGAAGTTCTTCCTGAGGTTCAAGTGGAATCTCCTTTCCTGCAGCTTGAATCCATTGCTCCTTGTCCTGGTCTCTGGAGCAGCAGAAATCAAGTCCCCTCCTTCCTCTACGTGGCATCCCTTCAAATATTTAAACATGGCTATCATGTCCCCTCTTAACCTCCTCTTCTGCAGACTAAACATCCCCAGCTCTCTAAGTCTATCCTCATAGGGCTTCATGGCTTCCAGGCCCCTCACCATTTTGGTCACCCTCCTCTGGACTTGCTCCAGCTTGTCAATATCCTTCTTGAATTGGGGTGCCCAGAACTGGGCACAGTATTCAAGATGGGGTCTAACCCAAGCAGAGTAGAGTGGTACCAGTACCTCCCTCGATCTAGACACCAGACTCCTATTGATGCAGCCGAGAATTGCATTGGCTTTCTTGGCTGCCACCTCACACTGCTGACTCATGTTCAGCTTGTGGTCTATGAAGACTCCTAGATCCCTTTCACACATACTGATCTCCAGCCACGTGTCCCCCATCCTATATTTGTGGATTCCATTTTTTCTACCTAAGTGTAGGACCTTACATTTCTCTCTGTTGAATTTCATTTTGTTCGCCCTGGCCCAGCTCTCCAATCTATCCAGGTCATTTTGAATTTTGATCCTGTCCTCTGGCATATTAGCAACCCCTCCCAATTTGGTGTTATCTGCAAATTTGATGAGCATGCCCTCTATTCCTTCATCCAAGTCATTGATAAAAATATTGAACAGCACTGGGCCCAGGACAGAACCCTGTGGCACCCCACTAGTCACTTCTCTCCAGGATGAAAAGCAGCCATTCGTGATCACCCTTTGGGTTCGGTCGGTCAACCAATTACAAATCCAACTAACAGTAGCCCTGTCCAGCCCACATTTTACTAGCTTCATTGCAAGAATGTCATGGGGAACTCTGTCGAAGGCCTTACTGAAATCGAGATATGCTACATCCACAGCACTCTCTTCATCTATCAAGCTAGTAACTCTGTCATAAAAAGAGATAAGATTAGTCTGGCATGACTTATTTTTGAGAAATCCATGTTGACTTCTCGTGATTACCGCTTTGCTTTCTAAATGATTAGAAACTGACTGCTTAATTATCTGCTCCAGGATCTTTCCGGGTACTGATGTCAGGCTGACTGGGCGATAATTATTTGGGTCCTCTTTTTTTCCCTTCTTGAAGATGGGGATAACATTTGCTCTCCTCCAATCTGCTGGAACTTCTCCTGTCCTCCAAGATTTCTCAAAAATTATAGCAAGCGGTTCCGAAATGACCTCTGCCAGCTCTTTTAATATCTTGGGATGCAATTCATCTGGCCCTGGAGACTTGAATTCATCCAATGAGGCCAGGTATTCCTGTACCACCTCTCTACTTATTATGTGCCTCATTTCCTCTGCTTCCTCCCCTGCTCCCCAACCGCCAGGCTGAGTGCTTGTATCCTTCTGGGAAAAAACGGAGGCAAAGAAGGTGCTAAGTAGCTCTGCTCTCATGAAAAGAACAGGACTCAATGAAAAAGACAACAAATGCTGGGCAAAGGTGAAGAGAACCTTGGGTTCTGTGCAAGGTGAAAGGTGAGATATTAAATAAATTAATATGGTGGGAAAAGAGAAAAACTGCAGTTAAGAAGGCGATGTCCACCTGGAGTTTGCAAGACCTGGGCAGAGATGTTCGTAGGGGTCTCCGTAAATTGCAGCTGACTTCATGGCTTGTAGCAACAATGACAGCTGACACCCCAGCAGCAACACTTAAAGTGCTAGTGTGTATTTAGGTTCATAGAATCATAGAAATGTAGAGTTGGAAGAGACCACACGGGCCATCCAGTCCAACCCCCTGCCATGCAGGAACACCCTCACAGCACTCCCTTTGACAGATGGCCATCCAGCCTCTGCTTAAAAACCTCCAAGGAAGGAGACTCCACTACACTCTGAGGCAGCAGATTCCACTGCCGGACAGCCCTGACTGTCAGGAAGTTCTTCCTGAGGTTCAGGTGGAATCTCCTTTCCTGAAGCTTGAATCCATTGCTCCTTGTCCTGGTCTCTGGAGCAGCAGAAAACAAGCCCCCTCCTTCCTCTACATGGCATCCCTTCAAATATTTACACATGGCTATCATGTCCCCTCTTAACCTTCTCTTCTGCAGACTAAACATACCCAGCTCTCTAAAGCCCTTTTCGCATTAGTCTTCTCGCGCGAGCAGGGGAGGGCGGTTCACGCAACAAGCCTTCTCTGGGAGGCTGCCGCTTCCCCCTCCTTCCTTCCACAGGCGAAGGAAGGAGCGGTGAAGCGGCAGCCTCCCGGAGGCGGCGGCGGCTCGCGCATCCGTCCATTCCCACCCCGCGCGCGCGAGAAAGGAGCCTGTCCCCTCCATCCCCCCCGCGCGCGTGAGAGTGAAAGGCGCTTCTCCTGTCCGCCCCCCCCGCACGCGCGAGAGAGAAAGGCGCTCCTACCGTCCGCCCCCCGTGCGCGTGCGCGAAGCAGGATGTGTCGTGCGAGCGCCCCGCCCCGTCCCTTCCTTCCGCGGGGCGGAGGGAAGGAAGCGCGACCCGGCAGGCTCCCGGACGCTTCGCACGAAAGGTAAGTGCGCGTGGGCACCGGGAGCGTTGTGCGAGTGCGGGTGATTTTCGCTTGGAAGCGAAAATCAAAAAACCCGCACTCGCGCCGCTTCAGCCCCGTGAGCCCGGCGGAAGTGGGAGTGCATCGTGCAGAGTGACGCTCCCACTCCCGCGAGGCTCACGGGGCTGTCGCGCGAGAAAAGGCCCATGCGAAAAGGGCCTAAGTCTATCCTCAGAGGGCTTCATGGCTTCCAGGCCTCTCACCATTTTGGTCGCCCTCCTCTGGACTTGCTCCAGCTTGACCATGTCCTTCTTGATTTGGGGTGCCCAGAACTGGACACAGTATTCAAGATGAGGTCTAACCAAAGCAGGGTAGAGTGGTATCAGTACCTCCCTCGATCTAGACACCATACTCTTATTGATGCAGCTGAGAATTGCATTGGCTTTCTTGGCTGCCGCATCACACTGCTGACTCATGTTCAGCTTGTGGTCTATGAAGACTCCTAGATCCTTTTCACACATACTGCTATCCAGCCTTTCTGCAGGAAAGGACCAAGGACCGTCTGACACAATGACCAAATGTGGCTGAAGAGGAGGCATGAGGGAACTGGACCTCCCCTTTCCTAGAAAACAATGTTGGGTAGCAGTGAAGGGCCATATGTTGCAGGTGCCACTCTAGCTGCCCCGTGGCCCAAGGGAGAACAGCTTCATCAGCAACATTAGGAACTTTGTCAGTAAAGCAAGATCCCATAAGTCACATCAACACTTGTGAGGTGCCTAGATCAGTAGTGTGTCCCCTCTGAGTCCTGAGAAAGATCTAATCACTTTCCATATTCGACAACTCTGAGCCTTGAAAGTGACTTTTGGGACTGGAGCTCTCGTATTTCCATCACTCCCTCCCCGTCAGTGGCCATGCTGGCTGGGAACAAGTTATCCAAGAACCTCAAACCAAGGGCAACTTTTCTGAGCTCTGAAGCTGAGCTGCTGAAAGATGTAGTGGATGGGGCTGGGGTGTCAGGAAGCTCAAAGGAAGGTTCCTTGGCAGCTGAAGTTCAGAAGAAGGAAGGCAGGAGCAGCCTTCTGCAACCTCAGTGGCTCTGTACCGGGTGTGGGCCACCTCCCCTCCTGCTACTAGAGTTTCAAACATACTTCTTTTGCCTACATAATGGAAAGCCCTCTTCTCTGAGATGGGACAGGGAGAGAGAGAGAGAGAGAGACAGAGAGAGGGAGAGAGAGAGGAAGAGAGAGACAAGCCAGGTCTCTGCTGGCCTCACCATCAAAGAGCCTCACCATCAAAGTCCTCTTCTGCCTTGAATGGAAGTCCCAGGTGAATCCAGACCCCTGACCCAGCTGGTGACTCATGACTCCACTATAAATGGGAAGTGGGCTGTTGCTGCTATGCTATGGGAGCCAGAAGAAAGTGTGTGTGTGTGTGTGTGTGTGTGTGTCACAGGCGGGTACGTGCAAGAAATGTGTTAACCAGGGTGAAGGCAGCGGCCTGGCAGGAAGGATGCCCCCTCCAAATTACTGCTGCTTAAAGATGCAAATGTTGGCTTTGATCTCATTAATGCCGATTACAAACAAAACAGAGCTTTTGCTAGGCTTTTAATTTTTCATTCCCAGGGAGATCAAACCCTGCCCTGCAACTAGCAATTAAACACTTTTCTTTGGGAACACCAGAAACTTTTAACACTGCATTTGAAATGCAAGTGTTGGATCCATGTTAATGAGGGCGTGCTGCTGAGCCTCTAATTTAGGGAGTCGTTCCTTGGACACAATTCTCCCCCCCCCACAGCTGTTTGAGAGCCTCTTCAAAGGAGTTACGTCTCCCCTGGTCCACATTTAGCCCCGTCCCACACTCATCATCGGCCATCATTGGATGGCAGTGGCTGGGGGAGACACAGAAGCGCTCTCAACTGCCGCTTGGCTTGCCCGCCGTTCCTCTGCCTGGCCTAATTGTACCCCCAGCACTTTGGGAAGGAAGGGCTGCGTCAGCACTTTTGTCAGAACAGTGCCTTTCTCTTCTCTTCTGTTCTCAAGGAGGAATTAAAATTAATGCGTCATCAGGATCACCGCTCACAGATGCATACAGCTGGGATTCCTTTTAATGATTTCTGTCTGCTCACAATGCTTTGGCACTTGGAGATACACAGAGAACAAGGGTGGGAACTGAAGGGCCCATGGGCTACCTGTGGGTGTCCCACAGACATTTTTGTGGCCTTGAGTGTCAGGTTACCAACTTCTGAGCCGTGCTCAGCTTAGCCAGACTGTGGCCATCTTACTGTGTTTTCTTTGATGCCATATTCCCTTCAATGTTTGGGTGATGGGAGTGGGATCTGGGCCAGGGCATGGGAACCATAGTCATTGTAATGGACTGGTACAGGCTAGTGCATGAGGATTAGGGAGCAAATCCCAATGCTGATGGACTTGGGATAATGTTTTCAAAGGCTGTAAGTTGTGAGCACTCCTGGAAACAATAGCAGGCGAAACTGCCCAGGTGAAGCAATCAGGACCCCAACTGTGTGCATATCCTATGGAGACTTTCCTTATTCACCCTACCTGACTAAAACCTTTAGAGGTTGTCAGGATTCAATGTTTTGTCACCTACAGTTAAGACAATCAGCCCATTCCAGACTCCTTTGTCAACCCTGTGAGAAAGTCATTAAAGCTTTGCCCATGCACTCTCTTTCAGGACAGAAAATAGGGCATAAAAACCCTAGCTCCAACCCCAGTAATTTGTAGTACTTCGATGTATTATGTGGTGCTCAGACCTCAGTTCATTCTTGCTACCCTCAGACATGCAGTCTGAGCCACTCTGCTTGGATCTTCTACTTCAGAACTAGAAAATATCACCTTTTCCACTCAGTTTCTCTCTATCCAACCTTTCATGCCTTACTTTCTGACAGCCTTGTATAGTTCTTAGAGTACCTGGTTCCCTGTGTGTTTGTTAACTCCAAATAAAATAACCTGTTTAACTTTTAACTGGAGTCTTCTCTACAGTTAGTACTGGTGTACACAGATGAAAAGATTCTGCAATTACCCTCCTCTCACAGGCCTCTTTTGAGTTATAATTCCCCCCAGCTCTAAGGAGATACTGGCATTGTGGGTGGACCCCAAAGTCCCCCACCTTTTAGGGTAACACTACAGGAAAAGAGATTCCGCCTAAACCTCAGGAAGAACTCCCTGAGAGTAAAGGCAGTTTGACTGCTGCCTGGGAGTGTGTTGAAGTTTCCTTACTTGGAAGATTTTAACCAGAGGCTGGATTGCCATCTGTCAAAGGGAGTGCTTGGATTGTATCTTTCAATTTGTCAGAATGGGGTTGGACTGGGTGGCCTTTGGGGTCTCTTCCAATGCTAGGATTCTGTATCCGTATTCAGCAGAAAGGTGGGCCCTTTTCGCATGCAGTTTCTGTAGCGCGAGGGCCCCTTATGACACACTCCCATTCACGCGATGCTCACGAGCCTAAAGCGGGACACACGCACATTTTATTATTTTCAGCTCTAAGCTGAAAACACTGCGTGGTTGCGCAATGCTCCTGGGGCCCTCGTGCAATTACCTGCGTGTGGTGCGTTGAATGAGCCGGGCCAGTTGCTTCCTCCTCCAGCGCAACTTACAGCTCCCAGACTGCGCTGCGGAAGGAAGGGGTGGGGCGCTAGCATGACGGTTGCGCTACCAGGAAGTGACCTGCGGGACGAAGGAGCGGGGAAGTGGCAGTGTTCCGGATGAGGCTTTTCGCATGAGACATCCTCCCCAGTCGCACAAACAGGTAACGTGCGAAAAGCCTTGTGGTGTGGTACAACCAGTGTAACTATGTGTGCAAATTTTCATTGGGCAAGCAAGATGCAGGATCTTGGCCAAGATTTCTACAGAGCTGGCAGGGTTCGTGCAGAAGAAAGTGACCCTTTAGATACACTGATCTGAAGCCAGGCAAGTAATGACTACAGATGTCTAGCACCCTTCCTATTTTATGATGGTCTCCTTAGTTACCTTTTCTAGTTACCTCCTTAGTTACCATTTTCAGCAGATTACAGAGCCAAGCTAAGAGTTGGAGAAAACAACAAGATGAGAGGTTGTGGCATGTGGATTTTGCTAAAGAGTCTTCTATCTTTCCTCCCATAATCTGAATATCAGCCAGGAAAGGACTCTAACAGGACACACAATTCCACTCTCCCCACAGCCACAGATGATTCAGCTACACTGCTCCTGTTGTGACCTCCAAACCAGCTCATCCTTCTAGGCTAATAATGCAGAAAGGTGGGTTGTGATCTCTCCTTGTTTGAGGTGGGGTGATTCCCATTTATGGGTTTCTAATGGCACTTATCCATGGTTTATTCCAGCATTTTATGGCTGAGACTCTGTATCAAGGGGATGGAATGCAACTTTACACTCATGGGTTGTGCACCGTGAATTGTAATACTGCAGAATTGAAGTGCAAGAGGAATGCAAAGTGTGTGCTTGCAATGCACAATGCATGTGCCATGCATGATGCACAACATGCAGTTCCATGTGCAATGGCACCTTGCATGTAACTCTGATTCTGCAGACAGACTTCTGCATCAGGCAAAAACATCTAACCAATTCCCTTGGGGAACTCAAGCATGACTAAGTCACCAATAGGATGCCAGCCAGTGTGATGTTCCATTACATGTTTCTCATTCACATGATTCTCTTCATTTTGTTGTTGGTTTATGAAATCATGGAACTGTAGAGCTGGAAGGAACATCAAGGACCATGTAGTCACAACAAAAGCCACTTCCAAAATATGGCCATCCAACCTCTGTTTGAAAGCCTCCAAAGCAGGAGAGACCATGACCCTCTGAGGCTGTCTATCCTGTTATCATGCTGTACACCCCATTCCATGATATCACTGGCAATGATATAATTTAGAATCATAGAACCATAGAATCATAGTGTTGGAAGAGACCCGAGGGGCCATCCAGCCCAACCCCCTGCCATGAAGGAACCCACATGAAAGCGTTCCCTTTGACAGATGGCCATCCAGCCTCTGCTTAAAAACCTCCAAAGAAAGAGACTCCACCACACTCCATGGAGGCAGCCTATTCCACTTTCCGGACAGCTCTGACTGTCAGGAAGTTCTTCCTGAGGTTCAGGTGGAATCTCCTTTCCTGCAGCTTGACTCCATTGCTCCTTGTCCTGGTCTGTGGAGTAGCAGAAAACAAGCCCGTCTCTTCTTTGACATGACATCCCTTAAAATATTTAAACATGGCTATCATGTCCCCTCTTAACCTTCTCTCCTGCAGACTAAACATACCCAGCTTCCTAAGCTGCTCCTCATAGGGCATGGCTTCCAGACCCTTCACCATTTTGGTCGCCCTCCTCTAGACACGCTCCGGCTTGTCAATATCCTTCTTGAATTGAGGTGCCCAGAAATGGACACAGTATTCCAGATGAGCTCCAGAACTCATTTGGAATTTAATTGGCATAAATATATATATAATGCACTTTTGTGGCTGAACCGCCATGCTGGTTAAAGGGGACTGGCCAAACACATGCAGAACTAGATGAGGCAGGACCTCAGGATATGGCCAGGTCGTAGTCAAGGAATCAACCAGGAACCTTTGGTGTTAATGAGCTTCCTGACATTCCCTCAATGACTCAATCTTCAAAACAATAGTATCTGAAAATGCCCTCACTGATGTCACCAATCTGTTCCCTCTTCCTGCCAAATTTTTCCTTTATTCCTTACCTGCCCAGTCACTAAGGAGCTATCATGAGTCCCATCAGTGCTTTGTCACCTAATGCTAGGACCATTAGTCCATTCTGGACCTCATGGTTTACTTTGCCAGACAACTGTTAGCACCTTCTTCTTCTGGGTGAAACCCTGACTCTGGACAAAGGCCTTCACTTTGCCACTGCGATTCCCATTCTTCTACTATCGCTGGACCCTTAGTCTGAGCCATGTCACTCCATCTCTTCTCTGCAGGATTGGTAAATGCTTTGTCCTAAACTGCTCTCTATCCAACTTTTCCTCCCTTTCCTTCAGCTAGCGTTGTGTGATTGGGAGACTGATGGAGTACTGGACGTGTCTGATAATTTTTCCCAGACAAAACATATTTCTGAATCTCCCGCTGGTATTCCAGCGCTAGTACTGGCATACACAGGTGGAAAGATCCTGTAAGGTTACCTCCATCTCACAGGCGTCCCTTTGAACTAATATTCCCCAACTCTCTACAGAGGCATTGGCATTGCAGGTGGACCTCTGAGCCACCCATTTTTGGGGTAACAATCCCACTGTCTAAGATCTGCATGCTCTACTTGTCTCAGTGACCTTGAGTAAAGTACATATTCACGTGTGTCCGCATGCTAAATGGCACCTCATGTGCAATTCTCTTTCTGCAGCTTTGAACTGCATGCAGATGTTCTGCATCAGACCAAGAAGTCCCACCACTTCCCTAGGGGAACTTTGCATGCCTAAGTCATCCATGGGATCCTGGCCTCTGTGTTTGTCCTCCCCGGCTTGCTTTGACTGCAAACTCTCTCCCTGTGGCTTTTGAATTCCACCCACCGCCTGGCACACGACTGGCCTCCAGTTTAAGCAAAGTGGGAGGAGGCACATTTGTATCTTGCCTGGTGGATGTCAGCAGCTCTACTTCATCCTGTTTAAAAAAATAAACTCATTTTGACAGCCCCGTTTTAGACAACCATGCAGTGGTAGAGCTAAATTGCCGCTCCTTGGTTACCATGGCAACAGTCTGTGGGCTGGAGTGACCCCCCTCCCCACTCGCAATCCCCACCTGCTGCAGTTCTTCTCTTGAGCAAGTGTGTGTGTGTGCATGTGTGTGCGTGTGTGTGTGTCCATGCATACAGTGGAAAAGCCATCTGGCTGATGGCAGGTCCCTTGCAAGGAGGAGGCCTAGACCCTGGAGGTTGTTGCTCCACTGAAAAATCCCTGTCCCGGGGTCTACAATTTGATATTAAAATATGATTCCGTGTGCCTGAGAGGTCGCCCAGATGAGCACGTAGGCAGCCATGGTTGAATGATCAAAAACCTGGTCAGGCCAGTAAAATCCCGAGTCACGTAGCCCCAGGAGACCTCAAGCTGGGCAAACCCACAATAAACAAAGGGTCCTCAGCCCCTGAGAAGCTGACTTGAGGGGATTAGTGTGTTTGCCCCAAGCTGAGCAAATATCCTATCAGGTGAGGACCATTTACATGGAGTCACACCACAACCCAATGCAGCCGAAGGTCTTGAGACTTTGGCAATACCTTATAATCTCATCACGCAAAGGAAGTTACCATGGTGGAGCTTCTTTCTTGTTGCAACACCCCTTGTTCTCCCTGGGAAAGGATTAGTCCTCTAGGTACCTTTTCCCCTACAAATAGTCCCAGTTTTTGAGCTTTTCTTTGGATCATTCCCGGTCATCCCAGCAGACCCATTGCTCCGTCCATTGAGTGATCCCCTCAGCCCTCCCCGTGCTGAGCCCCACTTCTCCGCTGCCTTCCCGGACCCAGGACTTCAGGAAAAGGTGCAGTATTACCCCAGCTGTACCCCTTTAATACTCCCCTATCCACTTTCCTCTCTTTTGTTTCTTAATAGCTCTTGTGTGTGTGTGTGCATGATTGCGTTGGTGCGTGAGACTTGCATTCAATAAAATCATTTTATTGGACATCATCATTTGGTTTTTGGCTTGGCCCAACCCCATAAAAACTGGGTAAAAGACCCTGCTAGGTTACCCTGCCTCTGGCATTGCTATTGCTCGTGCTCTGGCTAGTTTCCATTCCCCATCACGTGGAGCACACTGAGGTGTCCCCCAAGGGACCCCAGAAATCAGGGTAACAAGGTTAAAATGATAGAATGATAGAATCATAGAGTCAGAAGAGAGTGCGAGGACCCTCCAGTCCAACCGCTTCTGCCCTGCAGGAAGACACAATCCAAGAACTCCATTTGACAGACGGCCACCCAGGCTCTCTTTAAAAACCTCCAGACCTCCACCACACTCCAAGATCGAGGCCTTTCTCTGGAAAAGCTCCATTCAAGGTCTGTTAGATCTCTTTGAGGGATGGTTTCAGTACCTTCTCTAAAACTCAATCTAAAACTCCAAGTAGGTTAACTGAGCCATTAACATGGAATCCCCCAAGTTCCTCGCATTCAAACCCAGTCCCAAAATGAATCGCTTCCAGTTTCCTGCCTCAGGACAGACCCAAATGTGGAGGCAATCTATTCCACTGCCAAACTGCTCTTACAGTAAAGAAATTCCTCCTGACATATAGGGGGAATCTCTTTTTCTTGTAATTTGAGTCCTTGCTCTAGTCTCTGAAGGAAGAGAAACCCAACTTGCTTCATCTTCCACATGAAACCCCTTCAGATATGTAAAGACAGCTATCTTCTCACCTTTCAGTATTCTCTTCTCCAGGCTAAACTTGCTCATGTTGTTCCTCATAAGGCTTGGTTTCCAGACCTTTGACCATCTTGGTCACCCTCCTCTGGACACGTTCCAGCTTGTCCGTATCCCTTTTGAGCTGTAGTGACCAAAGCAGAATAGGGTGGGACTAATACTTTGGCTCAGCAGTTCTACATGTGAAAAGGACCTTTCGGATGATGGTTGATCATAAGTTGAACATGAGCCAACACTCTGATGCTGCAGCACTGAGGGCAAATGCTATCTCAGCCTGCATTAATAGAAGCATCGCTTCCAAGCTGAGGGAAGTAATAGTCCCCCTATATTCTGTGCTATTCAGGCCTCAGCGGGAGTACTGTGTTTAATTCTGGGTGCCTTATTTTAAAAAGGATATAGGCAGGTTGGAATCTCTTTCTGAGGAGGTTTTTCAGCAGAGGTTGGACAACCATCCATCAAAGGGAGTGCTTTGACTGGGTATTCCTGCATGGCAAAATGGGGTTGGACTGGATGACCTCTGGGGTCTCCTCTGATGCTATGACTCAGGACTGCTAAAGCTGAGAGGAAAACAAGGAGAGGAGCAGAATGGCAGGAGCTGGAAAGGAGGTTCTCACCTGCATGTTCGGCAAAAAAGAAGGAGTGGAAGCAACAGAGACCCAATAAAGCAACCTCACATGACGGTAACAACAGCACAAACAATTTCCCACCTTTTCCCCAATCTGGGAGTTGAAGCAGCTCACAGAAGTAAAACACAGACACAGCTAAAAGAATTTAAAAAACATTATGCAAAAGTTAATTTTAGTGACTAATTGGTTTGGTATGATTTATATCCCACCTTTCTCCAAACAAGCAACTCAAAAAGTTAAAACAAAGAGCAGCTAAAGTTCTTATTTTACAAAAGTTAAAAAAAAAATAGAAAGCAATTTTATGAAAATAAAGCATGGAATTAAAACTGTGTAAAACACATCTAAAAGATAAAAAGCATAGGATGCATGATTTAAGGACCAAAGACTTGCCTGAATAAAAAGGCTATTTTCCTGACTTCCAAGAGAGAACAGAAGGGAAGCCATCTGAGCGTCCTGTGGCAGGGAGTTCCACAACCTGGGAGCAGCCACGGAGAAGGCCCTGTCTCTCATGCGCTTGAGGAAATTTGCCGGTGATGGTGGCAGGACGGAGAAAAAGCCTTCCTCCAAAGACCTTGGAAGGCAGATGGGTTCCTCTAGGGCAGTGGTTCTCAACCTGTGGGTCGCGACCCCTTTGGGGGTCGAACGACCCTTTCACAGGGGTCGCCTAAGACCATCGGAAAATACGTATTTCCGATGGTCTTAGGCTCTATTCCCTCCTAGGTGGTGGTGCGCAAGCATGAGCCACACGCTCGCGTCCTCCTGCCCCCTGTTCAGAAGGGTCTGAAATCGCTCCCCTTCTCCGCTACCGGGAGAACCTCCTGTCTGATGGGCCAGCTTGGGGGGCGGCGGCAGCACAGCGGGCAGGCCCCCTTCTCGCCACGGCCCCTGCCCCACTCGCCACAGAGGGGGGCACTGCGAAAGGGCCAGGGGGCCGCAAGGCGGCGCTTTGCCGGGGGGCGAGCTGCGCCTGGCGCAAAAGACAAAGGCGCTGGGATTCCCCCCCCCCGGCAGGGTCGACACTCTGGAAACTTTTCCTGCACGCCCCCCCCCAGCGGAAACGAGAGCAAAGCAGAAGCAGAGCCCCAGGGGAGTTCTCGGAGTTTTTTCCTGGGGGAGACGTGCGGCTCCTCTTTCCATCCCTGCCCCCCCTGTTCCTGGCTGGCGAGGCGGCCTTTACCGGGGGGGGGGAGGCATTGTAAATAATAAATAAATAATTTTATGGTTGGAGGTCACCGCAACATGAGGAACTGTATTAAAGTGTCGCGGCATTAGGACGGTTGAGAACCACTGCTCTAGGGAGACGCAGTCTTTTAGATACTCTGCAGCCAAGTTGTTTGATTAAACTTTCCATAAAACTCAAAGCAATTAAAAGCACAACTGTTTTAAAAGAACAACAGACGCAACCAGCACAGCACGTGAAGGGCCCTTTTCCTCTGAGCAGCTGGTCCTCAAAGGCCACCAGAATCAGGGCCCTTTCTTGCCTCTTGGGCCCTTTTCACACGCGGGCGGCGGAACGGGGTAAGCAACGCCGAAACGGGGCTTACCTTGTTCTGTCGCCACACAGAGCATCCCGTTTCGCTGCTCCACACATTTGCAGCATCCGGAGGTGTCCGTGGCACTCGGCGGCGCCCAAAATGGCGGATTTTGACTGGTGGAGCCTCTCCACCAATTGAAGAGGCTCGCCAGCCGGAAATCCTGCCCCCGCCCAATTTGCAGGGACGCCCTTTCGTGTGTCCGCAAATACACATGGGTGCCGCGACGGGGCTGGACGGGGCTGGACGCCCCGTGCCTTTGAAAAACCACATAAAATGTGGTTTTTCAAAAGCATGCGGCGCCGCCACTTGCGGACGCCCGACCGCAGATTGGCATGTGGATTTACTCGTGAGTAATCCACCCCAATTCGCGTAACGGTGTAGACGACCTCGGTGGAGGTCGATCTACACCGTTTTTTTAACCCCATGTGAAAAGGGCCTTGGTTAATGAGCAATGGACGATGCATTGTCTAAGACGGTTCTCATACAGCCGCGCATCAAACGTCTGTCGGAATAGAAAAGTCTTTACTTGTCTGCCAGAAGGAAGCAGGGAGGGGGCCAGTGTGAGTTCCTGGGAAGGGCCATCCGTGGGCTGCTGTGATACAACCCCAAGAGCTGCACAGTGTGGAAGCAACTGGAGGAAATCAAAATGCTCTCGGCGCACTTTCCTCCTCTCCCTGTAGCTGCAAGAGCCACACAAGGGGGTTCGTAACAGAGGAAGGGCCCCTCTCTGAGCCTGTTCTTAGCCTGTGTCCCTCCTCCCAGCCTCGAGAGGCCAAGCTAATGCAGAGACAGGATGTCACAACATCCCTAATAATTAATGTCACTGGGGATCTTTTAACGTTTGGCCAGGGCACCCACAAGGACTCCAAAACCCCATGAATACTGTGAGGCCTGGAAGCCATGAAGCTCTATGAGGATAGACTTAGAGAGCTGGGTCTGTTTAGTCTGCAGAAGAGAAGGTTAAGAGGGGACATGATAGCCATGTTTAAATATTTGAAGGGATGCCACATAGAGGAAGGAGAGGGCTTGTTTTCTGCTGCTCCAGAGACCAGGACAAGGAGCAATGGATTCAAGCTGCAGGAAAGGAGATTCCACCTGAACCTCAGGAAGAACTTCCTGATGGTCAGGGCTGTCCGGCAGTGGAATCTGCTGCCTCCATGGAGTGTAGTGGAGTCGCCTTCCTTGGAGGTTTTTAAGCAGAGGCTGGATGGCCATCTGTCAAAGGGAGTGCTTTGAGGGTGTTCCTGCATGGCAGGGGGTTGGACTGGATGGCCCCTGTGGTCTCTTCCAACTCTACATTTCTATGATTCTATGAATTGGGCCAGCTTGCAAGGAGGAATTGCTGCGGAGAATGGAAGGGGGTGAAAGAGGGGTTGCGTGAAGGCAGAGGGCCATCCGAACGAGGAGGAGTCATTTTCGTAAAAGTAGAGCTGATCCCCAATATTTTGCAAAGCAAGCCGCAGAGGAGGAGGGGGTGCCGGAGGAGGAAGAGGCAGAGTTTCCAGTTAACAAAGAACTCTGCCTCAGTTGGGAGTCTGGGGAGCGAACAGGTTGTTAGATTTCCGTCTGGCTGTTCTTCTCGCAGACGCCGGAGCCGCCAGATAGATAAGAGTCACAGAAAGTGTGCCGGCAAAGAGAAACATCCCGCTGCGCAGGGGCTCATTGAAGTGTGGCGCAGGGAAGATGGAGAGGCAGTGCTGTTGCTCGCCCACTGGAGGCGAGGAAGGGCTGCCTCTTATGTCGGCCTCTTTGCTTTCAGAAAAGCAAAGCAAGCGGAAAAGGACAAGGGCTGCGGCACAGGGCTTGGATCATAGTGAAACGGTGGCATGGTATCCACGCATGCCTTTTCCTCGTCCCTGCTCAGCACTTTTCCCTTTTGTGTGCAATTTCTGTGACATGATGGCTGGAACCCTTTCACTGGTGGGCTAAGCTGGAGACCCTACACCAGGCAAGCATTTTTTTTGGATGTTGCTCAGGGAGGTATCTGGAATCTCCCTTGCCATTGAATCCTACAGCTGGAAGAGGACCCAAGGGCCATCCAGTCCATCCCAATCTGCCATGCAGGAAGACGCAATCAAAGCACTTCCTTTAACAAATGGCCACCCAGTCTCTCTTTAAATGCCTCCTAAGAAGGAAGAGACTCCACCACACTTCATTGAGGAAGCACATTCCATGTCCAACTGCTCTTCCACCTTCCTAATGTTTAGGTGGAATCTCTTTTCCTGGAGATTGATGCCATTGCTCCGTGTCCGGTCTCTGGAGCAGCAGAAAACAGCTTGCTCCATCATCCATATGAAATCCTTCAAATATTTAAACATGACTATCATGTTCCCTCTTCACCTTCTCGTCTCCAAGCTAAACCTATACAGCTCCCTAAACTGTTCCTCAGAAGGCTTCGTGGTTTCCAGGCATTTTACATTTTGGTCTCCCTCCTCTGGACATGTTCCAACTGGTCAATATCCTTCTAAAATTGGGGTGCCCAGAACTGGACACAGTATGGGCAATGCTTCTTCCCCTGCAGCACAGAGGTTGTCAGATGGCCCTGGGTGCAGCTGTGACTTATTGTCCCACATGGTCTTTGGGCAACAGCAAGGGGCCATGGGGGAGCCCCCCCCCGTGTCATCCTTCAGGTCGGAGTCCTGTGGGTGTCTGATGGATGTGTCAGTTCCCCATAGAAGCAGGTTCATCATTTTTGTCTGATGCTAAATGGCCATATTAAATTAAAAGTTGGTTGAACAGGCAGTGAGATTGCAAATTCGACTACTCTGCGTGCCGATGTGCTTTCAGTGGGGAAATATTGCCGTTCCGCACAAGCCTTGCCTGGCACAACTGTTGTGTACTCCACACGGTAACTCACTGTATACAAGACGGATGTAAGCTCTCAGCCCCAGGACAAGTACACTGTCGTTATGCTACACCAGCATCAAATGGGATCTCAGTCAATATTTGCAAACAACCATTTTTGACACACAAAGCTTCTTATGTCCTTTGATACATGAGTGAGTAAGTAGTAAGCAGGTAAGCAAACAAGGAAACAGACCAGCAAATATTGAGAGGAGATTTATGCCTTCTGTGAGGAACTCTCCTCTCTTTGAGGACTGAGACATCCCAGGGCTGAATCCTGTCACTAAAGCCTGCAGCTTGGGAAAGTTCTGTCTGTTGGACTACAACTCTCAGAATCCCCCAGAAATCAGAGGCCATTTCTGCCCTACACGGTTATTGTGCTATTGTTCCACTTTCAACCTCCTGTGGTTTGCAGTTCAGGGAGGGGCATTTAGAATTGCCAGACAGAGAGCTCTTTGGCCTCCGGAAACTACAAACCCCAGAATTCCACAGGATATGTTGAAAGTGGGAGAACAGCCTTGTAACAGTCTAGGGAAGAAATGGCCCTAGAATCATGGAATCAGAAGAGATCCCCAGTGGTCATCCAGTCCAACCCCATTCAGCCAGGCAAGAATACACAATCAAAGCAGTCCTGACCGATGGTCATTCAGCCTCTGCTTAAAACCCTCTAAGGAAGGAGACTCCACCAAACTCTACTGAGGCAGCAGCAGATTCCACTGTCAAATCACTTTTACACTCAGGACGTTCTTCCTAACGTTTAGATGGAATCTCTGCTCCTGAAGTTTGAAGCCTTTACTCCATAGTGCTCCAGTTTTTGGAGCAGCAGGAAACAGCCATGTTCAATTCAGCCATATTATATCCTTTCAAATACTGAAACATGGCTATCACGTCCCCTCTTAACCTTCTCTTCTCCAGGCTAAACACCCATCTCCCTAAGCTGGTTCTTAGAGGGCTTCATGGTTTCCAGACCTTCTACCATTTTGGTCACCCTTCTCTGGACACATTCCAGCCTGTCCATATCCTTCCTGAATTGTGACTCCCAGAACTGGAGACACTATTATTGCAGGTGGAGTCTGACCAAAGCAGAACAGAGTGGTGCGATCACTTCCCCTGACCCGGACGCTGGACTGCTACTGAAGCAATCCAGAACTGCTCTGGCTGTCTTAGCTGTCTTGGTTAGTTGTGCTGTTACCGCGGTTATGCTATGTCTGGTGAGAGCACTAGATATCTCTTGATATCAAACTTATTTGGCCTCTATGTGACCTTTCTCTGCCACCCTACTCCATGTGTTTGCAAGGGCCACCAGACAAGCACGTAATAGGCGCGGCTGTTAATGGTTGTACATTCCAGACCTCATTCAGGCAGGCAACTTAAGCCTCTTTGATGCTTCAGGGACCACTCCTTCTTGTAAACTGGCCTTGCTCAGCGCGACTTTACACAAAGATGCCTGGCCGAGCGCCGAGCCATTCCTTTACGTTGGGCCATTTGCATACTGGCCATACTATTGTCATCCAGCGCTAAGCTCATCATGTAAAACCTGACCTTTTCCAACGCCTTTGTCCAGCTCCAAATTTCCTTTGTTCTCACCGAGCATGGCATGGCCTGTAGGCACCATCCACCCTATAAAAGGTCCCCATTTTCCAGTCCTCCTCGGACTGCTTGGACTACTTTGGATTTCCATCCCGCCTTGCTATTGGTTTGTCCAGTGAACTCCCCTCAGCAAACCGCGCTGAGCTTCCATCACTGCAACCTCCTCTTCTCTCCAGGACTATGAGACCAGGTGTCATATTACCCATTCCCCAAAGCTCTCCATTTCTATTTCTCAGTTAGGTAGTGTATGTCTTGTCTTTCGTGTTATTTGTCCATAATAAAAATATTATTTGTTGCTTTAAAACCTGTCTAACTGCTCTCTGACCTGACGTTGCAGACATAGGGTAAAAGATCCCAGCTAAAGTTACCCTGCCTCTCATTAGCTTGAGTGAGTGCTCAAGTCTAATTTCCCCCATCTTGTGTTTTTATGTGGTAATCCAGGCTCCCCTCCCGGGACCCCCAACATACAGTGTAATAGTGCAGCCTTCTGCCCAGAAAAGCAAGGGTTGCAGGACACAAATAACGTGTAACTCTCCAGGCTGAGATTTACGCTATGCAGCCCTGATGTAGGATCTCGGCCTGTGACCCCCGTCATCCCTAGCCAGTGCCCCGAAGATGCAGGACGCTGGGACCTGCAGTCCAGCAACATCTGAGAAGACACACAATCCCCCCACCCCCTCTAACCTTTAAGTAGAATGACCCAGGCCCTTTCCGCACCTTACCTTTTTCCAGTGCTGGGGTGCGGTGATCACACGAGCAGCCTCCGGCGAGAGGCTCTCACATCCCTGCTGCTTCAGCTCCGCACGAGCTGCCTGCTCGCACGAGAGCCCTGCCTCTTCCTTCCGCAGTGCAGCCTGGGAGTTTCCCAGGCTGTGCTGGGGCAGGAAGCGCAACCAGCGTGGCTCTGGAGGCTCTGCATGCCAGGTATGTGCGCGCAGGGCCTGGGAGCAATGGACGATTGTGCACCATTTTCGGCTTCTAGCCGAAAATGAAAAGGTGCGCGATCAGCGCCTGCCGACTCCTGGAGTGCCGCACGATTGTGAGTGTGTCGTGCAGATTGCTCCTCACAATTGCATGATGCTCCAGGCGCCCTTTCGCACGGCAAATGCCATGCGGAAAGGGCCCCAGACATGTAAGATGAAGGGAAACGGATGGAATGCCTTCCCTCCCCCCAAGTCACCTAATTGATGAGACAATACTTTGGAAGTTTTTGGCCCAATGCACCGTGGCTTGTCAATCACTCCCATTCGCTGCCTGATGAAAGCCCAATTTTAATTACAGACTGTCGTGGCAATGCATATGAGGAAGCCAGCTGGAAATATTTAGGTATTATTAGCCTCAATAGTGAGAGCTGTGATTAAAATAATAAAGACGGCCCCTCCCCCGCAACTCAGCGTCTGATGAGCAGGAAGCCGCCACGAACGCAAAATCAAAATCCTCCTGGAAAGTGGTGGAAGTAATACTTTTTGGTCTCTGATTTTTTGATGGGTTTTGGAGGAAGGTGTGCGCTTTGCTGATATCACAATATCAATCAATCTAATTAGATTTTGTTTGCATAATTGCATGCAATTTGCATGAACAATATAATTATTTCAACAGAAAGTCGAGATGGAAAAGAACGGCAGGTATATCCAGCCTTTTGTCTTGGAGATTTTTTTCACACACACACACTCACACACACACACACACACCAGTGGGGATGTATTCAAATAGGATTCCTTCTGGTCAGCTGACCCTTCGTAAGGGGTGGGAGGAAGGTAGCACATTCTGTATTCCAACTGAAGCTTTTGGGTTGTGGGAGATTAAGTCTGTTTGGCATTAACTCCATTTACTTGACTCATAAAATTGTAGGATCACAGAGTAGGAAAGGACTGCAAGGCCCATCAGCCTCATCAAAAAGTTCTTATCAAGAAGCCCAACAGATTAGAGAGCTGGGCAAAAATTAACCAAATGAGTTTCAGCAGGGAGAAGCATAAGGTACAACACCTGGGCAGAAAGAATTAAAGGCACAGATATAGGATGAGTGGCAACTGGCTTGACTACAGGACATGTGAAGGGGGTCTAGGAGTCCTAGTGGACCACAAGCTGGGGGCGACTGAACAGTGTGACGCAGGAGCTAAAAAAGCCAATGCAATTCTAGGATGCATCAATAGAAGTGTAGCGTCAAGATCAAGGGAAGTCATAGTGACACTCTATTCCGCTTTGGTCAGTCCTCATCTGGAATGCCGTGTCCAGTTCTGGGCACCACAGTTGAAAAAGGACTCTGACAGGCTGGAACAGGTCCAGAGAAGGGTGACCAGAATTGTTAAAGACCCGTAAACCATGTCCCATGAGGAGTAGCTTAAGGGGACCTGAGGAAGCCTGGAGAAGAGAAGGTTAAGAAGGGACACGATAGCCATGTTTAAATGGTTGAAGGAATGTCATATTGAGGATGGAGCAAGCTTGTTTTTTGCTGCTCCAGAGAGTAGGACATGGAGCAATGGCTTCAAACTCCAGGAAGACATCTAATGTCTACACATTAGGAAGAACTTCCTGAGGGTAAGAGCAGTTCGATAGTGGAATATGCTGTTGCCTAGGAGTGTAGTGGAGCCTCTTTCTTAGGATGTTTTTAAAGAGAAACTGGATGGCTGTCTGTTGGGAGCACTTTGACTGTGTCTTCCCGCAGAAGGGGGTTGGACTGGGCACCCTTGTGCTCTTTTCCATCTCTATGATTCTAAGAAGTTCTTGCTAATTTTCCAGTGGAGTCTCCTTGCAATTTGAATCCATCTTCTACATGACATCAGATATTTAAAGAGGGCTATCCTGTCACCTCTCTATCTTCACCTCTGTAGCTTCTTCTCATTCCTTGTTTAATCTAACACTAAATTTGGGCACACCAGCAAAAACCACGGTGGTTTGTGTGGCCTGGGAGCGCCAGCCTCTGGAATAGAAATCTTTTTACTTTAGGCTGCAAAGTTTGGCTTGTCTCTAGCAGGATGCTCACACATAAGAAAAAGAGAGAGCAGAGGCTGCCTGGTGGACTCCTGATTAGTTGGGCTGGGAAATGGCCAGCATTTAAGCTGTTAAATGCTATCCCTCATTTTATGTCGCATCAGGACTCTAGAGGCGACTTGTGCATTGCAATTGTGCATTTAGCCTCTCTATGCCTGGAAGAACTTGGCCACAAAAACTCGACCCTCATACCTCCACGGAAGAAGACTCAGCCATCGTCTGAAGGAGTCCATTCCATGGTCCACTGAACAGCTTTTGGCGTTGCCAAGAAGTTGTTCCTAACGTTTAGTTGGCATCTCCTGCCCAACAGTTTAGAATTAGAATCATAGAATCATAGAATCATAGAAATGTAGAGTTGGAAGAGACCACAGAGGCCATCCAGTCCAACCCCCTGCCATGCAGGAACTGACTGCTTTGGGTCCTGTCTGAACCAATAACCTTCAAAACTAAACATGAAAATTCCTGACATGAAGTCGGGGAGGGGGGAAGGAGGAGGAAATAAGTGGGGAAGGGGTCTCTCTTCAATGGAAGCAGTCTCTGTGCAACTCCTTCCTTAATCCCACCTTGGTTTTGTGAGTCTGTGTGGATGGCGTGTGTGTGTTGCTGTCTTTCTAGGTTCAGCTGGGTGCTCTGAGAGAGAGGGGTCAGTTCCACCACTGGGGCAGAAAAAGGTGCTTTGTCTAATGGGCCTCTGTGCACCAAGATATTTGGGTTGGCATCCTTTGTTCTGGGGGATCCTAAGCTGCCCCCCAACAGTCACTTAGCCTAAAAAATTTAAGCAAGATCCTTAAAGGATGTGTACACTTTGAGGGCTGACCTAGATTTTGATTAATGAGCTGAATAATCTATTCTTTGCTAACTGGGAGCTACAGAATTTGAAGATAGTTCTGCTTGCTTATTTAATCCCGAAAATAGGTTAGTCTTTGTGTGTGGCTGCACAGATCAGGGGAAAAGAAAATATCTTTCATCCGGCTGAGGAAATAAAGGGGTTGTTTGTTGGAGGATGCCAGGCATTTGTGAACATGAATGTATGCAAATGGGTTTTCAGAGGAGGGATTATCCGTGCCAAGAGAATGAGAAGAAAAAAGGAGAAAGTACAAGACTGATCCCATTTTCCAACTGGGAGGGAAAAGGGCTTGGGATCTCCAGGTACGGGCGGCCCATCACTTAACCAACTTCCACTGTTCTAAACAGACCTGGTACCAGATCCTCCATTTTACATTGGATAGAGTCATAGAATTGGAAGAGGTTCCACGGGCCATCTAGTCCAACCCCATTCGGTCATGCAGGACTGCAGAATCCAAGCACTCCCTTTGACAGATGGCCGCCCAGCCTCTTTTTATAAACCTCCAAAGAAGGAGGAGACTCCACCACACACCCAGGCAGCAGATTCCACTGCAAAACAGCTCTGACTGTGAGGAAGTTCTTCCTGAGGTTCAGGTGAACTCTCTTTCTCTGAAGTTTGAATCCATTGCTCCACGTCCTAGTCTCTGCTGGAGCAGCAGAAAGCAAGCTTGCTCCATCCTCCATTTGACATCCCTTCAAACATTTAAGCATGGCTTTCATGTCCCTTCTTAACCTTCTCTTCTCCAGGCCAAACACACCCAGCTCCCTAAGCTGCTCCTCAGAGGACTTCATGGTTTGTAGGCCTTTTACCATTTTGCTCACCCTCCTCTGGATGTCTTCCAGCTTGTTGCTATCCTTCTTCAATGATGATGACAAGAAGTGATGACGGGAAGTGGTGGGACACGTCTTCCTGTCAAATAAGAGGAAAGAAACCAAGGTTTTTGTGCCTGTGGGGAGGTGGCCTAAATGCATCCAGTAGTTACAGTGGTTCTTGCTATGTTCCTACTAGGCTCATTTCTGCACTAGCCTGTTATAGTGCTATGATTCCACTTTCAACCTCCTATGGAATCTAGGGTTTGCAGTTTTGGGAGGGGCTGGCTGGTCCCTCCCAAAACTGCAAACCCCAGGATTCCATAGGATGTTGAAAGTGGAATCATAGCGCTATAACAGGCTAGTGCAGAAATGGCCTAGGAGTTACAGATCACACAGACTTGCCTAGCGTGCACAGGATTGGCGGGGAGTTTTTCCAGTCCAGACCTCCTACTTGGCTGCTGGGTCTTGGGGAAGGTTCCAGGCCAGCCCTTGTAGATCCGGGCCCCTCTCCTGGCCCTCAACAGCTGCCAGCAGGGCTTGGACAACAACAAAAAAACCCGAACACACTCATCTTTATGCGGAAGGAACTTCTTCAGCTTGCTTGGAAGTGCCACAGAGGACCCAAGGGCAGACGCCCTACCATTTATCTCTCTCTCCCCATTCCCCTCCTTTTGCTCCTGCCCTTTTGCTGCACAAGCACAACATGTATGATAACACACCTCTTTGACCCACAGAGCCCTGGTGCCAGCTGGAAACGGGTCTACAAAAGTGTCTGGATTTTAGAGCTACCTCACACATTCCTCTGGCACTGCCGCTCTCCCTAAGACTAGTCTCTTGCCTGGAGAAGCACAGCGACTTCAGCTGGTACCCTGAGACCTGGCAATTCAATCTAGTGCATGCTGCAGTTTGAGGGAGGAATTTGCTGCTGCCTCCATGGAGTGTGGTGGAGTCTCCTTCTTTGGAGGTTTCTAAGATGGGCTGGATGGCCATCTGTCAAAGAGACTGCTTGGATTGGGTCTTCCTGCCCGGCAGAGTGGGTTGGACTGGATGGTCCCTGGGGTCTTCCAGCTCTTCTAGGATTCTATGTTTCTATGAATGAAGCACTGGGACCCTAGCAGATCAATGAGCAACCTTGAGCTTGGTGTCTCTCCAGCCCAGTGCCCCATTGCTTCGTCACCTGTCTCATAATGTGGGCTGAGTCCCTCTGAATCAGCAGTAAGTTTGGAAAGGAGGCATTTAGGTCCCTCTCCTCCTCCGATTTCTCCCTGTTTGTCTTGGATGCTTGGAGCAAGGTGGCAATACTGGTGCTTCCTGAGGAAATGGAGGTGCCAACTGGATTGCAGAATTCCAGGGGATCCCTCACATTCTGATCCCAGCTCTCTTTGAATTTGGAGTGCTCTGCCGCCTGCTTGCTGGGCCTCACGGTGGTGCCAGCGAGTTGTTGTGAGAGAGCATCGCTGTTGTACGCAGTCCCTCTCTCCCCTCAAAGAGTTGCTGAGCCATTTTTTCCCCAAGTGAACAAAGCATGGCAGATCGACGAGACCCTTTTGACCCCAGAGTGGGTGCCACCATTTTGGGTACATCCAATCATCTGTTGAACAAATGTGCTGAAATGCAGCCCCCTCTTTTTCAGCGTAGCTTTCCCCTTGCTTAACATTCCTGTATTCTCTCGCTAGGTGCCACTGTTTGCTGTGTCTTCTGCCCATGAAAGTCCAAATGTTCCTTTCACAGCACACACCACACACACACACACACACTCAAGAGCTGGTGGGGGAGGGGGTGGAGGTTGGCTTTTGCATCCAGCGAGGGCTTTTGCTTTAAAGCAGAAACCGCTGGCATCTGCTGCCAAAGGCAGGCAAGCCATTCCTGAAAGCAGCACCCTGATCTGAGCAAGAAAGCCAACTGGTCACAGTCTGTGTGGATCTATTTCCTCCCAGATGACAAACTCCCAGAATCAGTGAGATGAATGCCAAAATGACCAGTCTGGTGTGCACACCATCTGCCCACACGGTAATGCTTTCAGGTGAGAGCGTACTCAAAACACGCTGCCCCATAAACACACCCTGGAGCAGGTGGGCAACCTCTTTAAAATGCAAGAAGAACTGAATCAGGACATCTGGTTCTGAAATCACTCTATGGGAGGCGTCCTGTTGGTGACACATGTGCACATACATGTGGGTCACACGTACACATATTAGTCCCTTTTTTGGATGGGATGCAGGGTGCTGTTCTCTAGCACTCTGTTGAAAGCCTTCCCAGGAGGGCTGCTGCCATTGCTGGTTACTGCTTGCATAAATGAGGGAGAGAAGCAATTCAGGAGGGGAAGATGCAGCTGCTCTGGGCTCCAGGGGGAAGGAAGGAAAAGGAGGGTGCACCCCATCTGTGAGCACACCCTGGTTTTTCCCCTCCTCATTGCTGAGACCAGCTGCTTCTTCACCTCCCTGTCCCTCCCCTCCCCTCCCCTCCCTTTTGGGAAGCAGCAGCAGCCCCTCTGGGATCGGGGCAGCTCCTGGGGCAGGAGAGGGAAGGAAAAGGGCAGAGTGCTAAGCCCTGCGTGCTGGGCAAAGGGACTCAGGAGTGTCTCAGTCCCTGAAGGACTGGATTTGCATGGATAGCTCCACGGCCTCATGACATCCTCCACTCAGTGTAGGCTATTTGGCACTCCCCTCCCAGGAAAAAAAACCTTTCTCTCTCTTGGATGGCCTCCCTTTCCAGTTACTTTTTCTGCCATCTAGTTGACCTGAAGATTTTTTCTTTAGGGTTTTAGTTTTCCCAGGGTCTTGGTGCATCTGTTCTTTCATATTTGGAATTCTTACAAATTACAAGTGATTTTATTGCACATCAGCTGAAGTACACGCAGCATCACTCAGGTTGTTGCATAATTCTCAGGAAATTCCGTGGAGCCTCTTGTTTTCCTGTTCCCTTCGTTTTAACCCTCAAGAATCTGAGGCCATTTCTGCACTAGGCTGTTATAGTGCTATTATTCCACTTTCAACATCCTAGGGAATCCTGGGGTTTGAAGTTCAGAGCGGGGCCTTTGAGGCCTTTGAGGCCCTTCCATAAACTGCAAATCCCAGGGTTCCCTAGGATGTTGAAAGTGGAATAATTGTACTATAACAGTCTAGTGCAGAAATGGAGCAGCAGAAAACAGGTGTGCACCTTTTTTCTTATAACATCCAATGAAACGTGTCAGTTGAAGAATCTGGCATTTAGTGCAGTTTTAAAAAGCAATGCATAGGAGTGCAACCCATGTCAAACAACCTACTAGCCATGGAGGGCTGGGTTAGGCGCAGTCCCCCTAGACTCATGGGGTCACAGAATTGGGAGAGACCTCAGCGGTCATTGAGTCCATCCCTACTCTGCCATGCAGGAAGGGACAATCAAAGCCCTCCTTTGGACAGGCGGCCACCCAGCCTCTATTTAAAAACCTCCAAAGAAAGAAACCTCTATCACACTCCACTGGGGCAGCGTATTCCATTGTCAAACACCTCGTGCTGTCCAAAAGTTCTTCCTAATGTTTAGGCGGGATCTCTTTCCCTGGAATTCCCTGGTGTCCTAGCCTCTGGAGCAGCTGAAAACATGGCCCTTTTCGCACGGGCCTTTGCTCGCGCGACAGCCCCGTGAGCCTCGCGGGAGTGGGAGCGTCACTCCGCACGACGCACTCCCACTTCCGCCCGGCTCACGGGGCTGAAGCGTCGCGAGCGCGGGTTTTTTGATTTTCGCGTCCAAGCGAAAATCACCCCGCGCTCGCGCAACGCTCCCGGCACCCACCCGCACTTACCTTTCGTGAGGAGCCTCCGGGAGCCGGCCGGGTCACGCTTCCTTCCCTCCGCCCCTGAAGAAGGAAGGAGCGGGGTGGGGAGGTAGCGCGATGGACGTGACGCCCGCTTCGCGCGTGTGGGGGGAGGAATCCGGCATGCGCGGAGGAGGAATCCGGCACGCGCGGGGGAAGAATCCGGCACGCGCGGGGGAGGAATCCGGCGTGATGTCACCCGCTTCGCGCGCGGGGTGGGAATCCGGCGCGAGGTCTCCCGCTTCGGACGGGGGAGGGCGGCTTGCGCGGCAAGCCTCCTTCGGTGCCGCTTCCCCGCTGGTTCCTTCGCCTGCGGAAGGAAGGAGGGGGAAGCGGCAGCCTCCCGGACGAGGCTTCTTGCGCTTGCCGGCCTCCCCCGCTTGCGCTAGAAGCCTCAGTGCAGAAAGGGCCCAAGTTTGCCTTTGTTTTCTAGCCGTTAAAAGGCTTTCCAGCTGAGTTATGGAGCTCTCCCTCAATTTTATCTTTGGGAAGCTCTTGTTTGGAATTTTGACTTGAAATGGATCATTCTAGATTGGAGAAAATTAAAAAATGTTGCGTCAACTCCTGAGGCACCTAGCATGACATTCTGTTTACTTGTGGCTGCCCTGCTCACTCAGACCTTCTCTTTTATTATTATAAATGTTTGTAAGGTGCCTGAGAATTTTAAATAGACAGGGTTACAAAAAATAATATTCTAACCAACCAACCAACCAACCAACCAACCTCTGATATTAGGCATGTTCTCATTTACTTGTTTTCTTCCAAAGATGAGTTCTATAAGACTTGAATGAAAACAGAAAAGGGAAAGAAAAGGGTGGTGGTAGTCGAAGGTTGACTCAGCCTTCCATCCTTCCGCAGGTTGGTAAAATGAGTACCCAGCTTGTTGGGGGCAATTATCTAAAATACATTGTAAACTGCTTAGATAACACTCAGTTGATAAGCGGTGCAGAAATAAATGCTATTGCTATTGATTGCTATTGCTATTTTATGATTACTTTCTGCAACAATTTTAATCCTGACACATATAGTAATTTCTTCTTCGTATACGGATATCATAATTTAACTTTTTCCTTCTTCTTGTACTCCTCCCTCCTTCCCCAGTTATGAACCTTTTCCTTAAAAAAAAGGGGGGGGAGTTATGTATCTGTGTGTGTGTGTATGTTTTGCATTTACGATCTCATGGTTGTGTTTCCACTGGAAGCATAACTCTTTTTAATTTGTGCTTCTGTCTTGCAAGGGCAATGGATCTGGCCTCCCCTCGGCAGCCGCCTATCTCTTTGTAAAGTAATTAATGCAATCTCGTTTTCAAAAGTGTTTTGTTTTCATGTCTACAGCAGCAGACACAGCTGGGCAAACATCAAATCCCCCCATCCCCATTCCGAGAGAGATTTATTTTAATTTTGTTTGTAAGAACATAAACTTTGTCAGATAACAGCAAAGCTTCACTGTCGGTGTCCTGAGCATGCGGACTGGCTTTTGCAAGGCGTTGTGTTTCATCGCTTTCAAGTGTGAGTCTGAGCCATTTCTGCACAAGACTGTTATACTGCTATGATTCCACTTTCAACATCTTATGGAATCCTGGGGTTAGCAGTTTCGGGAGGGGCCAGCTGGCCCCTCCAAAAACTGCAAATCCCAGGATTCCGTAGGATGTTGAAAGTGGAATCATAGCACTATAACAGTCTCGTCCAGAAATGGCTTGTGCCTTCAAGTCACCTTGTTCGGAATGACTGAAATATCCACCCACCTTTGTTTCCCAGGTATATAAGCACAGAGCTGAGACTGGGCCCTGAATCAGACTGGGAAGGACTCACACAAACCCACGCATACACAGATATAGGCTCTTTCCGCAGGACGTTATTGTCCCACATTGGGGACGAGAGAAGGACAGGACTTGGATGACATTTATCCACAATGTTGTCCGGGTTCCAACATTCTCCCCTCTCCAGGAGGTGCAGTCATTGAGGGGCTTTACCTATCAATGGCCAGTGATGACGCAGCCCGCACACTTACCTTAGGTGTGGATGTCTTCCAAGCACAATGGCTTTACTTCCTACCCCAGTGCAGCCTGGGACAGTGCTGGATGTGCTGTGGAAAGAAGAGGCTGCACCATCATGCTTCCTCCATTCATGAAGGCAGCCAGTTGGGAGGGGAGTGGTCCTGTCATGCTCCCCTCCTGGGAGAGGCTCTACCAAGATCCCCACGGGACTCTGCTGGGATTCGATAAGCTACAGAAAGGGCCATAGACACAATGGATCAAATGGACAAAGCTTTATTGAAACATCGGGAGTTTTATAGAGCCTCCAAAGGAAGAGAAAATGCACACAATCATACACATTATGGCCATTTCCACATGGGATTTTTAACATGGGGCAGAACGCACCTGTGAGCGGACTGGTCAGACTTACTTAACATAGATCTGCACCCCAGCCTGCTCTGGAACAACCCCAAGTTGGTCATCCAGTGTGCTTTTGAAAGACCACAGGCTCACATTGGTGCAAGCTTGCAATCTGCCAGGGGTGAGCTTTAGGCTGGCGAGTTCCAGCAGTTGGTTGAGATTCTCGACCAACCGGAAGCTGGCATTTTAGTCTCCAGAGGAGTGCAGAGCGGCAGCCACGCACTGCTCCAGAGCAGCGTGGACCGGACCAGGGAGTCCAAAAGTCCGGTGAGTAGCGTCATGGGGCGATTCCCTTACCCCGTGTGGAAATGGCCTATCATAACCAAGGGGAACAGAGTACAGATCATTCTAACATTTTTCTGTAAACGAACACAAGTTCCCAGTGAGTTATCTTGTAGACTTTTGACATAGTTCTTGCAAGAAGACAGAATGACTTGTTTAGAATTGCTTAGGAAATCAGAAGCAAAACAGTGAATCCTTGGAAAACTTTTTTACCTGCAATAACCTGTTGACTTGTGGTGACCCCATGGATTTTTCACAGGGTTTTCTTAGGCAAGGAATCCTCCTTGGAGGTGGTTTTGTCAGTTTCTTCCTCTGAAACAGAGCCCACAGAACCTCGGATTCATTTATTGTCTGCCATCCATGCACTAACCAGGGCTGATCCTCCTTAGTTTTCAAGGTCAGATAGGATCTTGTGGCTTTAGAGTATTTAGGCTATCATATGCAAGATACTAATAGCTCCAATAGAATTCAGGTCAAGGGACTCATCAGACTTTCTCAGCCTACTCATTGAAACCTAGAATTCCCTTCTGTGACTGGTGCCCTACTCACATGCAGTGTGAGCCTATGCTTGTGTATTTGTGTGTGCGTATGCTTTTGAGTTCCACAAGTTGCTTTATGGCAACTTATGGTGACCCCATGGCTTCCTTAGGGGTTTTCTTGGGCAAGGAATCCTCAGAGGTAGTTTTGTCAGTTCCTGCCTCTGAAACAGAGCCTGCAATACCTGGGATTCATTCCTTGTCTCCCATCCAAGTACTAACAAGTGCTAAACCTGCTTAGCATTTCTTCACTAGCCCTTGAATCATCACCATTGGTGGTCACCCAATATTATTCTGAATACATCTCAGGTCTGTAGATACATGGATTGCCATAAGGACCAATAAATGGGTCCAAGAGCAAATGAAGCCTGAACTCGCCTTAGAAGCCAACATGACTAAATGGAAGCTGTCTTACTTTGGACGTTATCTTGAGATGGAAAGACCGATTGATAAGATGGAAGATGGTTGGTGAAGAAGAAGAGGAAGACCACATGACAGGTAGTAGGACACAACCAAGAAAGCCATGGGTGCTGCCCTGAGTCTGCAAGACAATCAATGACAGGGTGACCTGGAGGTCTCACACTGAAATGTTCACCATAGATTGAAGTCAACTTATGGCTATTAACAATAACATCTGGCTGTGTCTGATTTTGGAAGCTAAGCAGGGTCCAGCATGGTTACTCTATGGATGGGAGACCCTCAGGATGGAAGACCCTCAGGAGGTAAGTAGTAGCAGAAAGAGGGAAGACTAGAGATTTCTGGTTGGGGTTGCAGAGATTTCTGTCTGAAACTCAGGAGAGCTACAGCTGCTGGTCATTGTAGTCAAGGCAGGGAGAGGTGAACCAAGTGGTGGACTCTGTATGAGGCCACATGTTTGCTTGTTTGCTTAAATATTTATATCCCACCCTATTTCCAAGGATTTCAGGGCAGAGGACAAGCAAATCAGTTCAGGACAGTAAGTGCTGATAACAATAATGTTGAAGACTAAAAATATATTAAATCGTTTAGCACTTAAGCTAGATGCTTTATGATCAGTTTAGAACCAGTTTGCATATGTGCAAATTGGATAAAATCATTTTATTTTTATTTCTTTTAAAAAGGGCTGCTTGGGTCCCATATTAGGAGAAAAGTGGTAGACTAGATAGATAGATAGATAGATAGATAGATAGATAGATAGATAGGTCTGTGGAAGCTTTAATAAGAAGCAATTTTTTGATTTGGTGCAGGAATGGCATCAGTGTTGGCACCCATTGGTCCTTCAAGGAGATGGCATTCCACCACTGGGGTGCTGCAGCTGAGAAGGCCCTGATCTCGCTGCCTTTGCCCAAAGTGTTGCCTCCACTGGAGGGACACAGAGGAGGACTCCCTTGATGGGCCTCAGTCCCCAGGCAGGCATATGTGGGAAGAGGCACTGTTGTTCTTCTGTCCCTGCGTTCACCTGGGGTTGGTCAAGGCAGGAAGGAGGGAGAATGAGGGGAGCAGTGAATCCACACCAGGTTTTAAATAAAGATGTTTCAGGGGTTGCCCAGATGCCAATTGTTGTTGTTATTATTGTTACTGTTATTATTAAATGTATATCCTGTCTTTCTCCTGATAATGGGACTCAGGGCAGCTAACAACATTAGAATCATAGAATTCCAGAATCCTAGAAGTGTTGGAAGAACCCCAGGGGCCCTCCAGTCCAACTCCGTTCAGCCATGCAGGAAGACACAGTCAAAGCCCTCCCTTTGGCAGATGGCCATCCAGCCTCTGTTTAAAAACCTCCATGGAAGGAGACTCCACCACATTCCACGGAGGCAGCAGTAGATTCTACTATATTTGAAGTACTCTTACCATCAGGAAATTCTTCCTAAGGTTTAGGTGGAATCTCTTTCCCTGAAGTTTGAAGCCACTGCTCCATAGCATCCTAGTCTCCGGAACAGCAGAAAACAAAACTTGCTCCATTCTTCTATATGTCATCCTTTCAAATATTTAAACATGGCTCTCATGTCACAGTTGGTCTTCTCCTCTTCTTCTCCAAACATTCTTAGCTCCCTAAGATGTTCCTCACAGGGCAGTGCCACGTGGAAGATGGACTGAGTTTATGTTCTACTCCTTCAGAGACTAGAACATGAACCAATGGATTAAAATTTCAGGCAATGAGGTTCCTCCTAACATTGGGTAGAACTTCTTTATTGTAAGAGCTGTTCAACAGTGGGATGGACTGCTTTGGCCGGAGGTGAATTCGCCTTCTTTGGAAGTCTTCAAATAGGGGATGGATGGGCATCTTCCAGGAACGTTTTAGTTGTGTATTCCAGCAGGGCAGGGGTTGTACTAGATGGCCTTTGGGTTTCCTTCCAGCTCTAAGATTCTGTGATTGTATGGGAAACAGCAGAAGGACTAGCTTGTTGCATTTCTACCGGTGACACAAATCTTTGCAATGAGGCTTCAAGTTATTTACAGACCCTTGTATAAATTGACTTATGTGTGTGAGACCTGAAGGAATGAAGATGTGTCTTTTAAACTACTTTGGTGTTTATTGATGATTGATTTTTCATGGTTTTGTTGTTTCGTTTGCTTTTCATGATGATTTGGGTGGCTTTATCGTTTCCTTCCCCCCCCTTTCTTTTTTTGCTGCCATGGGGTCTTTTTTAGCAAAAAGCTGTGATTAGTAGTGCAGGCAACCAATGGCAAACCAATGCTTCTTTGCTTCAGTGGGTTTACTCTAGCCAGGATTAACAAACTGGATTTAGCCTGCCACCCTTTGCAAAATGGGTATTTATTTATATTTATTTATTAATTAAAATTCCATTCCCACCCTATATCAAAAGATCTGAGAGCAACATACAAGTAAAATCAATACAAACAGATTAAAATGGTTTAGAAAAGTTAAAAAAATGATTTTAATAGAAGAAAAACACCTCACTGGTGGGACAAAGAGGAGCCTTCCAACAGCAGATCTTAGTCCTTAGGTAGTAAAGAAGAAGACCTGTTTCCATCAGGAGACATTAGAAGCCATGCCGGTGAATCAAGAATCTGACCTTCTTGAAGGAAATGCACCCCTGTCCCACATTCAGAATCGGAACAGAATGGAGGCCCTGAGCTCGGTGCTTCTACGCTGAGAATAGAGCATCTCCAAAGTTGACAGGTTGCTCATTGTACACTGCACACAGCTTGAGGTACCTTTCCATCCAACCAGCATTTCTAGCAGGTGTTTTGGTGATGTTTGCAGGCCTCCAAACTGGCTTTCCCTGGACTCCTTCCATGCAGAAAAACCCTCTTTTATACCTTGCTGTCCCTTAACTCCTATGGGTCAAGGAGGAACAAGAGATGATGGGTGCCATCTTCACTGGGTCAGCTTGTTTTTCTGGAGGAAACCAAGGCACACATTTTTTAAAAGATGTAAGCATTTTTTTTAAAGTTAGCCCAAGGGAAGCCATATTACTGCCTAGCCCATACAAAGTCATATCAGCCTTCCCTTTTACTCCTCTTCAGTAAGATCCTGCATCTTCATCATCAATACAACAATGGACCTCAGTTACTGAAGGGATGACCAGTGGCACCCCCTCCAACCTACCTTTGCAGCTTCCCACCCTTTGCCCCGGCCGACTCACTGGCATCCAGGCGATGACATCCATCTGGCCTGCTCCAGTTCCAGCCAACACTTTCACAGGAAATGGCTTCTGTTACTACGGTTATGATATGTCTGGTGAGAGCACTAGATATTGTTTGATATCAAATAATTTGGCCTTTGCTTGACCTTTCTCTGCCACCCTACCTCACGTGTTTGCAGAGGTCCGCCGGACAAGCACGTATTGGGCGCGGCCATTAATGGTTCTACATTCCAAACCTCACTCAGGCAGGCAACTTAAATGCCTCTCTGATGCTTCGGGGACCACTCCTTCTTGCAAACCAGCCTTGCTCAGCGCGACTCTACACAAAGACGCCTGGCCGAGTGCCGAGTCATTCCTTTATCTTGGGCAATTTGCATACTGGCCATACTATTGTCATCCAGCGCTAAGCTCATGATGCAAAACCTGACCTTTTCCAACGCCTTAGTCCAGCTACAAATTCCCTTTGTTCTCCCCGAGCATAGCATAGCCTGTAGGTAAAATCCACCCTATAAAAACCTCCCAGTTCCGAACCTTCCTCGGACTACTTTGGACTTCCATCCAGCCTTGCTGTTGCTTTGTCCAGTGAGCTCCCTTCAGCAAACCACACTGAACTTCTTCCCCTGCAACCTCCTTTTCTCTCCAGGACTACGAGACCAGGTGTCGTATTACCCATTCCCCCAAAACTCTCTATTTCTATTTCTCAGTTAGTTAGTGTATGTCATGTCTTTTGTGTTGTTTGTCCACGATAAAAATATTATTTGTTACTTAAGAACTTGCCTAGATGCTCTCTGACCTGATGCCATAGACATAGGGTAAAAGATCCTAGCTGAAGTTACCCTGCCTCTCGTTAGCTTGAGAGAGTGCTCGAGTCTAATTTCCCCATCTTGTGTTGTTGTTTGGTTATTTGGGTGGCCCTCCCAGGACCCCCAACATACAGGGTAGCACTTCCACATCACCGGAAGTATTTCCCTAGCTTTGCAGGGGCCATACAGAGGCCAATTTCCTCATGAGACTGTTATAGCGCGATTATTCCACTTTCAACATCCTATGGAATCCTGGGGTTTGCAGTTTGGGGAGGGGCCGGCCGGCAGAGTACGTGGAAACAGTACAGTGGCCCCTCCACTTTTGTGAGGTTCAGGGAGCAGAAGCCTTACAAAAGTGGAAGAACCATGAATAACTGCCCCCCTACTCATCTTCCCAATCCCTTCTGGGGCTGCCCCCTTCCTAATGGAAGAGAGGGGAGGTTGGGGAAAGTCTCACGTGAATTCTCTGCACTGGGCAAAATGCATAGAAATGGGAGAGGGGGCTGTGGAGGGGGAAAGAAGGCTCACACGAGCTTCCCCCATGCCCCATACCCTTCTGTTTTGCCTCAGTGCAAGTTCTCCAAGCTGGGGCAAAATTCATGGAAATGGGAGGAGGAGAAATGTTGGAGGGGAGACACACATGCTCGTGAGTAATTACATTCACAAAGATCAACTGTAATTTGAACCCACTGGTTCTCATTTTAATTTCTGGAGCAGCAGATACCAAAATCATTCCATCTTCTACACGGGATCCCTTCAGGTGCTCAGATATGGCCACCTGGTACTATAAGAGTTGTTACTACCTATGTGTTCTGGCATCTATGGGGAGGATGCATCTTGGAACGTATCCCCCATGGGTAAGGGAGGACTACATTATTCCATGATAGGTTCCTCTTAGGGTTACCCGAAGTTGGAAATGACTTGAAAGCACACAACAACAGTGGCAGCAACAACAACTGTGTTGCGAGTCCGGCTTATGATGTTATAATTGCAGAACAGAAGGCCACCCAAGTATTTTTTTTAAACTTAAGGGTATGTGATGGAATGGCTGCATGTGACTCATAACTGCATGTTTCATCAGCCATTTCTAGGACCAGACCCTAACATACGCTGTCAGTTAAAAGACAGGGAAAGCCTGGGAATGACTCCCCTCTGTGCGAGGCCTCAGAAAGCTGCAGGCCCTCCTGGGAGTGGACCATCTTGTGGCTCCCAGTGGGTCCACTCACTTGCACGAAGGCAGCAGCAGCATCCACCACCACCACCCTGATCATCTTGTCCCTTCATGTGAGCCCCTGCCCGAATGAGACGAACCATTTGTCTCCCTCTCTGGAGCCCATTTGAGAAAGCAATTTCTTCTGAATTTTGATGGTGCTCCCCCTCGTAAAACCTTCTCTGGAACCCTTTTTTTATTTCCAGCCGCGAATAACAAATGAGTCAGTTACGACGGTCCTGTAGCAAATGTCAGAGATAAAAAACTTCTCAGTGGCCATTAAAAAGGGAACATTCTGGTGCCTCAGTGCTCTCCTGCCTTGCATCCATCTTCTGCCAGCCTGGCTCTCTCCGCTGGAGAGGTGGCTTTCCAAGGGCTGCTGTGTTCCAGGCTCTGAGCCACAAAGATTCCCCTAAAGAGCAAAGGGCAGAAAATGGCCTTGGGTGCACCCAAGGGTCAAAGTCAAAGGCAACTGGCCCTCCTCCCCTCTCTTCACATCTGTTATTGCCTCCCACAAACTGAGGCTTCAGCCATTTGCACTGCATGCTGCTCAAAATTTATTCCCCTGTTACCCTGATTTCTGGGGTCTCTTGGGGGACACCTCAATGTGCTCCACATGACGGGGAGTGGAAACTAGCTGGATCATGAGCAATAGCAATGCAAGAGGCAGGGTAACCTTGTGGGGTCTTTTTACCCAGTTTTCACGGTGTCAGGCCAAGCCCAAAATCAAACAAGAATGTCCAATAAATGATTTTATTGCATGCAAGTCTGACGCACCAACGCAATCATGCACACATGCACCCAAGAGCTATTAAGAAACAAAAGAGAGGAAATTGGATAGGGGAGTATTAAAGGGGTACAGCTGGGGTAATACTACACCTTTTTCTGAAGTCCTGGGTCTGGGAAGGCAGCAGAGAAGTGGGGCTTAGCACGGGGAGGGCTGAGGGGATCACTCAATGGACAGAGCAATGGTCTGCTGGGGTGACTGGGAGTGATCCAAAGAAACTCTCAAAAACTGGGACTATTTGTAGGGGAAAAAGTTCCTGGAGGACTAATCCTTTCCCAGGGAGAACAATGGGTGTTGGAGAGATAAAGAAGCTTAATTTCCTTTGCGTGATGGGATTACAAGGTGTTGCCAAAGTCTCAGGATCTTCGGCTGCATTGGGTTGTGGTGTGACTTCATGTAAATGGTCCTTACCTGATAGGATATTTGCTCAGCTTGGGGCAGACACTCTAATCCCCTCAAGTCGGCTTCTCAGGGGCTGAGGACCCTTTGTTTATTGTGGGTTTGCACATCTTGAGGTCTCCTGGGGCTACATGACTGGGGATTTTACTGGCCTGACCTGGTTTTCGATCTTTGACCATTGCTGCCTACGTGCCCACCAGGGTGACCTCTCAGGCACATTGAATCATATTTCAATATCAAAATTGTAGACCCCGGGACAGGGTTTTCCAGTGAGATAACACCCCTTAACAGAGGATTGTGACCCCCAAGGGTTCCCTCAGTACCCCCTTTCCCCCAATTTTTATTTTTTATGAACTAATAAGGAATATAGAGGCAGTTTTACCACGGTTTGCCACCCTCTAGCCTGTTTTAAGCCCAAAAGATTACTTTTTCTCAGTAAGGAAATCATGCTCCCCACATTTCACAGTTGAAAACTGGAACACATGTGGAACATCAGAGTGTGGCCAAGATAGCCAAAGTTATTCACGAGGAAGAACAGGCAGGCTAGGAGAGTCTGTGGCAGTTTGCTTTCATCTGAGCCAACAGGGAAGGACGAGAATCTGTCCTCTTCCCTTCCACTAAGTTAATTGAATGCAAACTGTGCTTGCACTTTGAACTCAATTTGCAGCAACTGAGGCCATTTCCACACAAGACTGTTATGTTCCACTTTCAACATCCTATGGAATCAAGGGGTTGGCCCCAGGATTCCATAGGATGTTGAAAGTGGAATCATAGTGCTATGAAGTAGAATCATAGCGTGCGTAAAGGGCCCAGGTGTCTTCAGGGTGAAAATGGCATATGGTAGTGTTCTGTCCCAAACAGTTCTGTTAGCTGGAAAGCAGGTCAGCTTGCAACCTGGGTAAAGTAAGGGATTCACATCAGGAGAAAGGAGGGATATAAATTTTAAAAAGTCCAATATAGTAAACCAGAAATTGATTTGCAGGTTTATCTCCTGGTTGGAAAAAGGACTGTTCTTGGCCTAAAACTCTGGAGAATTCCAAAGTCATTTGAAGCCGGGCAAAGCAAATAATTGTTGTTCAGTTCTGTGGAAGGCATGT
>CAOLHI010005523.1:0-64246 GCA_948474755.1 Ctenosaura bakeri
GGAAAAAGGGAAAGGGTTTTCAGGGGTCCTTTTAACAACCTGTCTCTAACCTTGACCCTAGTTTTATAGCTTGAAGGCAGGTCTAACCTGGCCCAGTTAACCACGGTTAGGGTTGTATTGATCTGACCAAGTACTGTTTCCCCAAAATGAATTTAATTATCATTTATTGAGAAAGTCTACCCTCAAACCATTATTATTGATGGTTTCTTACCTGGTAGATAGCTTTGCCTACATGAAGGAACACAATCAAAGAGAACACAGCAAAACTTTCTTCAAGTCAGTGACCCGTGATTGTTCATAACTGGGACAGAACAGAATTCTTATTTTAACCTAATGCACAGCTAAATTTTTAAAAAACGTCACTGGTTAAACTCAACATCACTTTGTTCTTTCCAAACTGTTTAATCCCTGGAACTTCCAAGGCTACTCCTTCACCCAGAGCCTGCTTAAGAAAGAGCCCAGCAAAGGAGCAGCCCCCAAAAAAAGCCCATGGAGCTTCTTAGGGATGTCAGATTGGACACTCTCCCAATCAATTAAGAATGTTTCTGCGTCTAGTTCCTGTTTGGGGCTGAACATCCTGCACCCACAGAAGAAGGCTTTTCTCCTAGCTGTGAACCAACATATTGTGCCTGACGTGGGGCTGCTGATCTTCGTTGAACAGAGTTTTTGACTTTTCTCTCCTAGGCCGGGTTGTTCTCTGGACTGAGGAGGGGATCATGGAAAAAAAGCCTCCCCCAAAGAAGACAACAGGGGACCCAAGACGCTGAGGGAGCGGGGGGAGGGGTGGGGGGGGGACGCCCGGGAAAAGCCGGGAAACCCAAGAGTCAAAGATACTCACTGATGGTAACTTTCTGATGGATTCCTTTGCCTGCAAAAAGAAGAGAAAGAGAAGAAAAAAGCAGCCTCCTTGCCTTACCTCTCTTTCAAAGTCACCAGTTCTAACTGAATCGTATTCCTAGTTAGCCCTACAAAAGATCAGGAAGCACATAGAGAGCTGCTTCGGTTCGAGCCCTTCTGTCTATCTGATTTCAGACCAAATGCAGACTAAACAAACAGGGAAAGATTTAAAAGGAGCCACCTCTCCCAACTCCTGCTCAAATGCCAAGGGCTGTTAGAATGAGAGCAGCAACTGAAGGGAGGTCAGTTGGAACTCAGAGCATTGTTGACTAAGTGTCATGGTGACCTCAAAGGCCTTGCCTAGGTCAGGATTTTAAAAGTGTAATGCTCTTTCTTCCTGCAACAGCTGGAAAGGCAGCTTGCAACCAGGAAATAAAGGCACACATGAAACATGATCACAGCAGTAGAGAATTGATCGTTGTGACTGGCTTCTTTTAGCCTAGGAAAGATTCTAGAGCCAATCATTAAAAAGACAGTCTGTATGCACTTAAAAGAAATACCATGATCACAAAGAGTAACATGGGTTTCTCAAAAATAAGTCGTGCCAAATTCATCTCATCCCTCTTTTTTTTTTTTTTTTTTTTTTGATAGTTACAAAGTTTCTCAGCAAGGTATGCTGTGTATTTAGCATATCTTCAGTTCAGCAGAGCCTTCAATGATTTCCCCCCAAGAATTCTCAAACAAGCTAATAAATGTCTGAACTACACAAGACTATTGTTACTGCTTCTGTGATCCAAGCATGATAGCTTTGGGGGTGGATTACTGCAGTGGTATTTATGCAAGATGCCCATATGATTCTTCGGGAAAGCTGTAGATAGGTCAGGATGTAACAGTGAGGCTGCTCACTGTAATCATCATATTGAAAGCAATCCAACTCGCAATCTACTGCTACTTCATTTTTCCATCAAGTCAAAAGTTGGCTTTTCGCCCACACTTACTGATCATGTATTTATTTGGATTTAATATTTGTGATTCATTTGTTGGATGTAATTACTGCTGACTATGTTTAGCTTGTGGTCCGTCAAGACTCCTAGATCCCTTTCACATTTACTGTTATCTAGCCACATGTCCCCCATCCTAAATTCCATTTTTTTCAGCCTAAGTATGGGACCTTACATTTCTCTCTGTTGAAATTCATTTTGTTGGTTTTGGGCCCCACTCTCTAATCACTTAAGGTCATTTTAATTTTTGATCCTGTCCTCTGGCGTATTAGCAGCCCCACCCAATTTGGGGTCATCTGCAAATTTATAGCATGCTGTCTATTCCTTCATCCAAGTCATTGTTGAAGATGTTGAATAGCACTGGGCCCAGGAAAACCCCCCGGGGACCCCACTAGTCACTTCTCCCAGGAAGAAGAGAAGCCATTGGTGAGCACCCTTGGTTTCAGTTGGTCAGCCAATTACAAATTGGTTGCACTGTCACGCTATCCAGCCCACATTTTACTAGCTTCTTTGCAAGAATATCAGGGGGAACTTTATTAAAGATCTTACTGAAATAAAAGATAGCTACATCCACAGCTTTCCTTTCTTTATCAAGCTTGTAACTCTATCATAAAAAGAGTTACATTGTCTGGCATGACTTTTTTTGAGAAACCCATGTTGACTTTTAGTGGCAATGGCATGGCTTTCTAAGTAATTGCAAACTGACTGTTTAATGCTTTGTTCTAGGATCTTTCCTGGTATTGATGTCTGGATCCCGGGCGATAATTATTTGGGCCCTTTTTTTTTCCCTTTTTGAAGATGGGAACAACATTTGCTTCATTTAGTCTGCTGGGTCTCCAGTGCTCCAGAGTTCTCAAAGGTCATTGTCAGTGGTTCTGAAATTACTTCTGCTAGTTCTTTTAAATCCTTGGATGTAATTATTTGGCCCTGGAAACTTGAGTTCATCTAGTTTAGCCAGATATTCCTGTACTACTTTTTTACCTATTCTGTGCTGCATTTCCCCCATCTGCTCCCCACCCACCAGGTTGAGTACTTCTTTCTTTTTGGGAGAAAACTGAGGAAAGAAGGTTTTAATAGTTCTCCCTTTCCCTTCTCCCTGTTAGTTGATAAGGGCTGCAAGATCTGTTTTAGAAAAAGGTAACTGTGCCAAATCGCAAAATGCTTTTTGAAAGCACAGAAATTCTGGACTATTCTGACAACTACAAAGTCAGAAGGACATTAAATCCGTAAAAACATTGACAATTTCAACAGGAAAGAAGAAACTCAAAAAGTGAACAAAATTTGGCTATCAGTACTGAAGAACACTAAAATCGAGACTCAAAAATATGCCGATGAACACAATTCAGACTCTGGAGGTCTCTTTTGGGAACGATACAATGGGTTGCTAATGTACTTAATGCACTGTTATGCATATCCCCTGAGCAAAAAACCCCTGGGGATATCCCATTTAAGAACAGGCCATCATAAAAGTGAAACACATGCAATTTGCCCCCCCCCCTGGGGACTACACAAGTATATATACTCACTGTCTCACTCTGTTACCAGATATTCTGAAGATGCCAGCCACAGATGCAGGCGGAACATAGGAGAAAATGCTAATAGAACATGGTCTCAAAGCCTGGAAATCCCAAAACAACCTATATGCCAAATCAGGTTTTAAATGAGTGCTAAATTAGAGTCTTTGAAAGTTAAATTTTCCATATTTTGCAGTAGTATGGTACTGTGGTTCCTTTCTTTCCTCCTTTCTCTTTCTTGTTTTCATTCAGGTGAAGGATTGCTAGATATCTATCGAAGTAAACTGACTGAATAAAACCAGATATAGCTAGATAAGGAATGCTGTAAAAGAACAAGGAAATATAGACAAAAAAAAAGTAGCATTTGCTTTCTGGAGCTGAACCCTATGCAGTTATGTGTGCTTAGCCTTAGGCCAAAGAGCTCTTTGGCTGGAGTTCTAAATGCCCCTCTCTAAATTGCAAACCCCAACATTCCATAGGATGTTGAAAGATTTTTAAATAATAGTACTATAACAGTGTAGTGTGGAAATAGACTTAATCTATATGGAATCAGACTGCAGTATTGTACTGTCCGTCAACAGCATTGCCGTTAAATTGGAGTCTCTTCAATAAAATGTCATGTATTTTTAATATAAGATGTGAATTGCAGTTTCTTTTATGGCAGTGTTTGTTTACAGGACCGATGTTGAATTTGATTTCTTTGCATCTTAAACCAGGAACCAAATACCCAGTTTTCCATTCACGTAGCGTAGGCAGGTCACCTTATTCTTCTGGGTGGTTAGAATATTTGGTAAAAGTGACTTTTTATTCATTTTTAATTTTTTTTATCCATATTAGGACCAATAAATTTGTTAAGGTGGACTTTTCTTTGTGTACTGCCACTTCCCACTTATTTGACAGGTTAGGAACTGGTGCACAATAAAATGTAGAACTGGTTGAAAAGTGGAATACAGTCTTTTGTTGCTTCTTCTTTTTTTGCCTCCTTCCGGTAGGGAACAGAAGCCCCGCTTTCCCTACAGGAAGAAGGCAAGAGCACAAAGTGATGAAAGAGCTTACTGAAATTTCACTTACTGAAATTGTTGTGACTACATTTGGCCACTACAGGAGGGAAAGCTTCATTTTTGCCACCATTGGCTCAGCTTGGAGGAAAAAACTAAAGAGCCCCCTGGAACTGCAAAAAGAGAGGGAACAAGTACAGGTAGCCCCCTAAAAATTTAAAAAAAGGGCTGGGCAAGTAGTGATGCAGCATAAAGAGGAACTAACACAGGCAATCTAGATGTCAGAAGGTAGGGATTAAGCCAAGATGAAGAGAAGATAAGAGAGGAAGGCAAATGCTACAGACTTTGGAGAACAGGTCATCATTCTGGAACTCTTCAGCATAAGGCAAAAGGGTTCATGTCACTGCCATCAGGATATGCATTCTATAAGGCCATTTGAAGGGATGAGGACTGGACACAATAAACTCTACTGGCCTTACTTAGCGAGCTATTTTGGTGTCACAAGCGAATTTTTCCCAAAGGACCCTTTAAAGGAGTCACCAGGGCTCTGACAGCCTTGAGATAGGGGGCTGAAACAGAGGGATCCTGCCGCTGTGCTTCTGAGGGAAGTGCAGTGGCAATAGTGGAGATCAGAGAACGCTTTCTTCCCATTCAGGCTGCTTGTGAATGAGGTTCCTCTCTTTGGTGAGGTTCCAATTTTGCACTAGCAGTTTAATTGCAAGTTTAGTTTAGTTTCTAATTCAAAGCTTAGTGTTGTATTTGAGCTGGCTGAATAGCTTCTGTAAACCCTGATGTGCTTTACAAGTTAACCTTCTGTAGTAAGAGGTAAGCACCACTGAGTTGAAAAAGCTTATTCCCATGTGAGAATGTTTAGGATTGCAGCCATGGTTTATAAACTTGGATTCATTAAGTAAACCAGGACAATACCTAATGTTGGACCATTGTCTTGTTATCCAGGGGTGTTAATTGCCTTTTCTTATTGACAGTGTGGCTTTAACCTTGAGTGTAAGACTTAGACTCTTTCTAAAGAGTGAGTAAGCTCACCTTGATCTGGAAGAATCTAAAGAAATGTATGGCCCTCCAGATGTTGTTCAACTACTTCTTTCTTAAATATTTTAAAAGAATATTTTGTCAGTTGTGTAGTGGTAATTTTCGTACCACTCACAGAAAACACATATCACGCTGTCATGCCCCAAACACAACTCATTCACTTACACACCCTTCCCACATATAAAACACCACAAACACATACTGTTTCTCGCATATATCACAAATACATACACAATACACATTGATCACTTACACCACAAATACACATATTTGTGCCAATCACACACAAACACACATCACACTCTTACACCACATACACTTGTTTTTCCCCCATTCACTCATATACCCTTCCCCACATATGCCCTCCACACATGTTGCGCAAGCACAACACAAACACACACATGTCACTCATTTACTCACATATGCTTCTCCTACATTACACACACACACACAAAAAACATGCTTCCACCACAAACACATATATTTCACCACTCATACATAAACACACATCACACTCTCACAGCCCATACATAGATACTTTTCTCCCTTTGACTTTTACACTCTACTCCTACATACCCTGCCACACACATATTGGACACTCACAACACAAATACACACATCCTACCATTTACTCACACATGCTTCTCCCACGTTCCACACACACACACACACACACACACACACACACACACAAAAAGAGCACTGCACACATATTTGCACCACTCACACACAAACTCACATCACCTTGTCATACCACATACATACGCACTTTCTCCATTCACTCTCACACCCTTCCCCTACATATCAACACACACATGTTCAACATTGCACATACCAACACACACACATCCCCAACATTTATTCAAAAAATTTTTTTACACAGACACATTGCATGCTGGAACCAAAAACTACAATTTGTACCACTCACACACAAACACACATCACACTTGCCCATCACATACACATGAACTTTTTCTCTTTTCACTCACATACCCTTCTCCTACATTCCACTCCACATATATTGTACACTCACAACACACATTTCTTCCATTTCTTCTTCGTGGTCTCTGTGCCTCACACATTAGGAGCTTTCGTGCGTGCGCGGTAGCGTTCGGAAGATTTTAGAGCTTAGTAGCTTGGCGGGAACCCCTCCCCCATGTGGTACTGCACATGCTCCTCCCGCAAAACAACGGTCACTCCTCAGTTCTTTTCGTCCGCCGTTGCGAACGGAAGGTTCTTGGCTAGTCTCTTGTGGTTTTTCTTCTGGTTTGGCGTTTTCAGACTTGGATTTTTCTTTACTTCGTCTTTGGATTTCGGACCTCGGATTTGGTACTTGGATATTTTTTTCCCCCCTTTTTTTTTCGTGCTTTTTCGTCTTCTTCAAACCTGCTCGCTCTTTCTCCTCTCCATTCTATGTCTGCACTTTTCAAGAAGTGCGTGTCGTGTGGGCAGAAGGTCTCTTCTCCGATAAGCATTCAGAGTGTCTCTTTTGTTTGGGTGAGACCCACAACACCAGGTCTTTCCCAATTTGCCGTGAGTTTACTTCCCAAACCCTCAGAAACCGATCATCATGACTAAGTCGTATTGTTGGGAGGACCGTTGAGGGCGAGGGAAGAGACTCCACGTGCTGTGATGTCGGAACACCGAGTGCGACGGACAATAGACGGCATCGGCGGTTGCCCTCCCATCCACTCCGTCAGTATCGTGCTGGGTACCGACGTCGTAGCTGCCCATTTCCGTGCTCCCGAGGATCCCGAAGTTGTCAGCGGTGGCTAAGACATAAAAAGGGGCCCCCCGTGGCTGCGATGGCCTCCGACCCATCTAGGCCTCTGACTGCGGTGCAAAAGAAATGCCCTGCCCCTGAAAGTGGGAAGGAAAGGGAAAGAGAAGACAAAGAAGAGGAATGAGAAGCATGGCTCCCAAACTCGGGAGACTCGTCCTCAAACTCCTCCGCCAACTCAGCTCCCGGAAGATAAAGGGGGAGCTGCTGGAACCTATGAAGTGGGCGAGCTGTCTGACGAGGAGCAATTCGTTGAGGATCTGCCCTCAGAGGACCAACCGGTTTCACCCTTGGAGGAGACGCCTGTCTTGACGGCAGTGGAGCCCTCGTCGGTACCGCAGGTCGGTGGACCGACGAGAAAGGTGATGACACACCATCGGCCCTCGCCCGGGCAATGCTTGGGCTTGGGCAGAAGCGAATCCAGCCCCGGAGGGGAGTCGGCCGCTACAACGTGACGCCGAGAGGTGTGTGATGACCCACACCCTCCCCGGCTTCGCTCGCACTACCCTCAGTTCCCCATTGCCAGGTGCGCTTGCTGTCCGAGTGGAGAGAACATCCGGGGGTACTGCTCCAGTTCACCGTCGTATCGGTACCAGTACTATCCTGACTCCAGGCACTGGGTGCCCAGCAGGCGATCCCTCTCGCCGGCCAGGGAGGATCGTGGGTACGAGCGATCTCACAGCCGCTCGCCCTGGGACAGCCATTGATACGAGTGATCGTACAGCCACTGTCCTTCTCCATGTTATCGGAGATCAGGGAGCCTTCGCCATGCTATTGGGCTGTGTCACCTCCCCCGAGAGTCACGTCTATCACGAGGGCCCCCCGTCAAAAACACCACCTCGACACGGGCTGCGCGACAGGCCTCGACTGTGATCGTGGCGGCTAAGAGAGTGTGGTCAACGGTTGTTCCTCACCTCCTTTGCGGTGCTGCGCACCTCCTCCACCCCCTGACAACACGTCTGCGGCGGCGACTCAAACGGGGGAAGCTCCCAGCCTCCCCAGCGTATATCCAGGAGCAGGTCGCCTGAAAGGTCTGAGGAGAGGTCTCTGACTCCATCATCTGGGACCTATGAATCTGGGACTGAGTCTGAGGACTCAGGTTGCTTACCTGTAACTGTAGTTCTTCGAGTGGTCATCTGTGCCCTCACACATACCTGCCCTTCCACCCCCTCTTTTTCAGGTCCCTGTATTTTCTCCGGCGGACTACAGAACTGAGGAGAGACCGTTGCTCGGCGGGAGGAGCATGCGGAGCACTGGCATGGGGGGGGGGTTCAGCCAAGCTGCTAAGCTCTAGAATCTTCCAAACGCTACCACACATGTGAGAAAGCTACTAATGTGTGAGGGCACAGATGACCACTCAAAGAACTACAGTTACAGGTAAGCAACCTGTTCTTCACAATCTTTCCCACATACACCCACAGACACACTGCACGCTTACACTACAAACACACATATTTGCACCACTAACACAGACACATCACACTCTTGCCCCACATATGATTTTCCCCCCATTCATTCACACACCCTTCCCCCACATACCACACACAAACATTGCACACACACAACTTCACCATTTACCCATACACACATCTCCCACAAATCACACACACACATACTACACACCTACTCCACTGAAAATTGACCACTCACCTACAAAGACACATCGCACTCGCACATCAGGTACACACACATTTTTACCACACACACATGTATTGCACATTCACAATACAAATGCACACATCATCATTTCTTCACACATGCTTCTCCCACATACCTCACATGCACATTGCACACTTACGTAACAAACACACATATTTGCACTACATATGCACAAACACACATACCTTCTACACCACATAAGCACACACATTTCCCCCCATTCACTCACATACCTTTCCCCCACATACTACATGGACACGTTGCACACTCATGCATAAAATCTTTCCACCATCCACTCACACTTCCTTCCCCAATGCCACACAGATCTGTGTGACCTGCATGTGTGTGGGGCATTTGGGAGAACTGTTTGTGAGCACATGATTTATGTGATGCTTCTGGATGTTTTTGGGGGGGGGAAAAACTGTGTGATGAAGGGGGGAAGGGGGGTGTGAGTTAATGGTGGAATTGTGTGTGTGGGGGTGTGTGTCATGCGTTTTTGTATGAATGGTATAAATGTGTGTGATTGTGATGTGAGTGTGATGTATCTATGTGTGGCATGTGGGGAAACAGTGTGTGAGTCAATGGTAGAAAACTGATGTTGGGTTAGTCTATGTATATGGCATATGGGAGAAGGGTATGAGAGTGAATAGTGGAAAAGTGTGTGTGGGTGGGTGTATGTGCAATGAGTGTTTGTGAGTGAATGGTATAAATGTGTGTAATTGTAGAACACTGTGAGGTGTTTGCGTGTGATATGTGGCAGAAGAGCATGTGAGTGAATTGTCAAACTATGTGTATTTCTGCCATGAGTGTGCAATGTAGCTGTATGGTATTTGGGGAAAAATTAGAATAATAAATCGGCAGAGACCACAGGGGCCATCCCGTCCAACCCCCTGCTATGCAGGAACACCCATCAAAGCATTCCCAAAAGACGGCCATCCAACCTCTGCTTACAAACCTCCAAGGAAAGGGACTCTGCCACACTCTGAGGCAGCAGATTCTACTGCTGGACAGCTCTGACCGTCAGGTTTTCCTCAGGGGGGGTAGAATCTCCTATGTGTGAGTGGACTTGGAGGGGTGTTGATGTGTGAGTGTGCAATGTCTAGGTTTGTGTGAATTATAAGGAAGAGGTTGTGAATGAATGGTGGGAAAGGGGTGTGTGATCTGAGTGAGTGATATGTATTTCCATGTGGGTGGTGGAAATGTATGTATTTGTGGTATCAGTGTGCAATATTCATGTGTGGTAATGTGGGGGGAAAAGTGTGTGAGTGAATGGTGGAACTATGTGTGTGAGATGTGGAAATGTGTATTTTTCTGTGAATGGTGGAAATCTGTCCCTTTGCGGTATGGGTTTGTGGTATGCATATGTATGGTATGCGGCAGAACTGTTTGTGAGTGAATAATGGAAATGGATCTGTTTGTGCTGTCAATGTGCGATATGTGTGCGTGTGTGGTACGTGTGATGTGGTATGTGTGGAAGGATGTGTGAGTGAAAGGTGGAAATATGTATGTGTGTGGTGTGATTGGCAATCTATGTTTTGTGTGAATTCGATAAACGTGTTTATTTATAGTGTCAGTGTACGGTCTGTGTGTGTTTGTGTGTGATTGGTGAAAATGTGTTTGTGGTGTGAGTGTGCGATGTATGTCTTTCTGTGAAGAAACTGTGTGTCTTTGTTGTGTGTCTAATTGTGTGTGTGGCATGCGGAGGAAGGATGTACGAGTGAATGGTGGGAAAAAGGGGTTTTTTTGTCGATGTGAACGTGTTTGTGTGTGAATGGTGTAAATGTGTGTATTTTTGATATAAGTGTGCAATGTGCATGTTTGGTATTTAGGAAGACTATTTGAATGAATGGTGGAAGGGGTGTGGTGTGAGTATGTGAGATGTGTATTCTTGTGTGAATGGTGGAAATTTGTGTGCTTATGCTGTGAGTGTGTGTTGTGTGTGTGTGGTATGTGGGAGAAGGTGTCTGAGTGAATGGTGGAAATGTGTTTGTGTTGTAGGAGATATGTGTGTGTGGCATGCGGGAGAAGGGTGTGTGAGTGACTGGTGGGAATGTGTTTGTGTTGTGAGTACGCAAAATGTGTGTGTGGTATGTGAGGGAAGAGCATGTGAATGAATGGTGGAAATGCGTGTGAGTGTGTAATATCTGTGTTTTTGTGTGAATGGTAGAAATGTTTGTATTTATAATTTGGGTACAGGGTCATATGTTGGTGTGAGAATTGGGAGAAATGTTTATTGGTCGTAGAAATGTGTTTGCGGTAAGAGTGTACTATGTTAATTTTTGTGTGAATGATGGAAATGTATTTGTGGAATGTGCGCTATGTGTGTGTAGCTTGTAATGGAAGTGTATAAAGTGAATGCTTGAAATATGTGTTTGTGGTAGCGTGCAATGTGCGTGGTATGGAGGAATGTGGGGGAAAGGTGTGTGAGAGAGAAAGGTTGAAATGTGTATGCGTGTGGTGTGAGTATGTGATCCACATGTGGTGGAAGGCTGTGTAAGTGAATGGTGTGAAGATGTGTGCTTATTGCATGTGGGTGCAATATATGGATGTGTGATAACTGGGAAGGGTGTCGGAGACAGTGGTGGAAGTCTGTGGTGTGTGTGTGCCGTGTCTGTGTTTATATGGCATACGGGGGAAGCAGTGTGAGTGAAAGGGGGAAAAGTGAATGGGGATGTGAGTTGTGAAATGTATTTGTATGTGGTGTGATCGTGCAGTGTGGAGGGGTTGTGTGTGAATGATGGAAATGTATTTGTGGAATGTATTTTCTGGGTGATTTTGACATGTGGGAAAGGGTGTATAAGTGAATGGTTAAATATGTGTGTTTGTGGTATGAGCGTGTGGGGTGTGAGTGACAAAAAGTGTGAATATGCAATATCTGTGTGTGATATGTGGGGGAAGGGGTGTGATTCAGCAGGTGTAGGGGGGTTGTGTCTGAATGGTGGAAATGTGTGTGTTTGTATTGTCAGTGTCTGGGGGTGTAGGTGTCTATTGGTCTCCATGTGTTCTGTGTTTGGTGGGGCATGTTCAAGTGGTACAGATGGCGTCTGTGTTGGGTTTGGTGAAATGATTGTGTGTGAACTGTGTGAGCTGTCACCCAAAGGGGGACGGGGGGTGTGTTGGTGTGTATTGGTGGCAGTACATGGGTTAATGGGGAAAATGTATGCAATTGTTGTGTAAGTGGACGATGTGTGTAGCTGTGTATATGCCATGTGTGATGTGTCTGACAGGGGCAAGAACATGTGCAAGTGGTGCAGTGTGGGTGTGTTGTGCATGAGGGGGATTGTTTGTGTGATATGTGGGAGATGTCACACAATGGGCTGTGTTATTTGTCTTTTTTGTATGCAGGTGCTATATGGGGGAACGGTGTTTGAGTGATGAAAATATATGTGTTTATACTTTTTGTGGCATGTTTGTCTGTATGAAGTATGTGTGTGGTATGTGGCGGAAGGGGGTGCGAATTTATGGCAGAAATGTTTGTGCCTTCACTGTGAGCAGTGGGTGAGTTTTGTTTTGTGTGTATCTTGTTATGTGCATGGGAATGGAGGTGTGGGAGGGGGGGGGGAATGAGGTGTGGTGTGCGAAAAAAAAGTGTACATGTGGTTTGGGATATGGGTATTTGTGAGTCAGGCGGCAAGGGATGTATGTGTGGATATGTGTTTGTGTGGAAGAAAAATTAAACATGCCTAAATCCAATTAGGCCCAACCAGAGCAGTTCCGTGGAATCAACAGAGCTTGAAAAATCCTTTTGCCCCGTTCTCACTGACGTAGTGGGTTTTGCTCGAGTTGGGGCTGCCAATTGGATAGAACCTAAAATTTGCCCAAAAAACATTCACTTATTTTATGCCGAAAACTTGCAATAAAATAGTGTTAGTTTTGATCACTTCCCTGGGAAATGTTTTGCCTACATAGGGAAGGAAAACAGTCAAATGGAAAATATCAACCTACACCACAGACCTACCAGGAAAAATGGAGAGGATTTTTAGGGGTGCCTTTGGGAACGAACCTGTCTCTAACCTTGACCCTAGTCTAATAGCTTGAAAGCAGGTCTAACCTGGCCCAGTTAACCATGTTTAGGCTTGTATTGATCTGACCAAGTATTTCATCCAAAAAATGAATTTAATAATCATTTACTGAGAAAGTCTACCCTTAAAATATTATTATTGATGGTTTCTTACCTGGTAAAGCTTTGCCTACATGAAGGAACACAATCAAAGAGAACACAGCAAAACTTTAAACAAGCCAGTGACAAGCTCATGGAGCTTCTTGGATATGTGTTCACACTCTCCCAATCAATTAAGAATGTTTCTGAGTCCAGTTCCTGTTTGGGGATGAACATCCTGCACCCACAGAAGAAGGCTTTTCTCCCAGCTGTGAACCCACATATTGTGCCTGACGTGGGGCTGCTGATCTCCGTTGAAAGGATTTTTTTTTTCCTCCTAGGCCCGGGGGGTTCTCTGGACTAGGATGGGGGGCATGGAACAGAAAAATCTCCCCCAAAGTAGACAAAAGGGGACCCAAGGCGCTGAGGGAGCTGGGGGGGGGCGGTGGGGGGGCTGCCCTGAGAATCCAAGAAGCCAAGAGTCAATGATACTTACAATGGTAACTTTCTGATGGATGCCTTTGCCTGCAGAAAAAAAAGACAAAGAGAAAAAAACCCGGAGCCTCCTTGCCTTTCCTCTCTTTTAAGTCAGCAGTTCTAACTGAATCGTATTCCTAGTTAGCCCTACAGATAGTCAGGAAGCACATAAGAGCTGCTTAGGTTCAGAGCCCTATGTCTATCTGATTTTAGACCAAATGCAGACTAAACAAACAGGGAAAGATTTCAATAGGAGCCATGTCTCCCAACTCCTGCCCAACTGCCAAGGGGTGTTAGAATGAGAGCAGCAACTGAAGGGAGGTCAGTTGGAATTCAGAGCATTGTTGACTAATTGTCATGGTGACCTCAAAGGCCTTGCCTAGGCCAGAATTTTACAAGTGTACTGCTCTTTTCCCTGCAACAGTTGGAAAGGCAGCTTGCAACCAGGAAATAAAGGCACACGTGAAACATGATCACAGCAGTAGAGAATTGATCATTGTGACTGGCTTGCTGCTAGCCTAGGAAAGATTCTAGAGCCAATCATTAAAAAGACAGTCTGTATGCACTTAGAAAGAAATACCATGATCACTAAAAGTCAACATGGTTTTCTCAAAAATAAGTCATGCCAAATTCATCTCATCCCTCTTTTTTTTTTTTTTATAGTTACAAAGTTTCTACATGAAAGGTATGCTGTGGATGTAGCATATCTTCATTTCAGCAGGGCCTTAAATGAGTTCCCCCATGCTATTCTTGCAAAAAAGCTAAAAATGTCTAAACTACACAAGACTATTGTTACTCCTTCTGTGATCCAAGCATGATAGCTTTGTGGGTGTATTACTGCGGTGTTATTTATGGAAGATGCCCATATGATTCTTCTGGAAGCCGTAGATAAAACAGAATGCAGTGAGGCTGCTCACTGTAAACATCATATTAAAACTATCCAACTTGCACTACTGCTGACTTCATTTTTGCATCAAGTCAAGAGTTGGCTATTTGTCCACACTTACTGATCATGTATTTATTTGGATTTAATATTTGTGATTTATTTGTTGGATCGTGAATTATTTGGCTGAGTTATAATCTTGTGTTGCTTTTATCCCAGCCAGGGTTCCATTGACAAAGCTGTTATTTCCCAAGGTGACTCCAACTTACTCAACTCTGTCATAGGGTTTTGTTCACATGATTATTCAGAGATGGGTTTTGCCTTCCTTAAGAAACCACAACATGTCTAAAGTGACCCAGTGAATTTCCAAGGTTGACTGGGGGGTTCAGACTATGGTCTCCCAGAGTCTCAGGCGAACATTCAAACCACTACACAACTGACAAAATATTCTTTTAAAATATTTAATAAAGAAGTAGTTGAACAATATCTGGAGGGCCATACATTCTTTAAGGTTCTTCCAGATCAAGGTGAGCTTACTCATTCTCTAAAAGAGTCAAAGTCTTACAATCATGTTTACAAGCCATACTGTCAGTAAGAACAGACAATTGACACCCCTGGATAACAAGACAATGGTACAACATGAGGTATTGTCTTGGTGTCTTAATGAGTTTATAAACCATGGCTGCAATCCCAAACATTCTCATGTTAACCTGTATGTTGGGGGGCCCCGGGGGGGGGCCGAAATAACCAAACAACAACACAAATGGGGAAATTAGACTCAAGCAGTCTCTTAAGCTAACGAGAGGCAGGGGAAGGGATCTTTTACGCTATGTCTATGGCTTCAGGTGAGAGGAGCAAGAAAGTTTAAAAGTAACAAAATATTTTATTGAAAGGCAAACAACATAGAAGGAGACACATGTTTCTAACTGAGAAATAGAAATGGAGAGTTTAGGGGAGTAGGTAATACAACCCCTTTTCATGTATTCCTAGAGAGAAGCAGAGATAGAGGAGAGGAAATTAGCGTAGCTTGCTGAGGGGACGACTTGCTGGACGCAGCGGCAGTAGTCTGGAAAACTCCGGAGCGATCCAGAGGTCCCAAAGTTGGGACTTTTTATAGAGTTCATTGTGACTACAGGCCATGTCATGCTCGGTGAGAACAAAAGAAGTTTAGATCTGGACAAAGGAGTTTGGGAAAAAGGGCAAGTTTACATGATGAGCTTAGTGCTTGATGACAACAGTATGGCCAGTATAAAAAACTGAAAAAAGGATATGGGGTTAGCCGGGATCTTTTTTGAACATGCGAGCAAGTTGTTTTCAATAACAGTCCCCGGGGAAAGGGGAGGCATAAGCTACCTGCCTGAATGAGTTTGGAATCTACAATTTTTAAGGCCGCGCCAAACATGCCAAACACGTGCTGGTCCGGTGGCCTTCTGCAAAGGTCAAGGTCAAGGAAAAAGGGAAAATTTGATATCAAAAGGAGATCTAGTGCTCTCACCAAACGTTTCATAACTGGAGTAAAAATCCACCCAAAAAAATGGATGGTGTTGGTACAATTTTGCACATTTTTCCAATTAAACATTTAAACCAATATACATCCGAATAAGGGACTATTGTTCCGGGGTCATATCACTCCAAGGATAAACGGGTTTGCAACATTACTAACTAGTAAGAACAGTCCTTAACTATCAAAATCCTAAACCTAACTATACACATACCAAAAAAAACAAATTTAACAGTGGCTAAATGCCAAATGGAAAATTAACAGTAGCAATAGCGGTAAACATTGAGCACAGAAGAAAATGAAACCTCCCACCAATGGAGAGAAGCACAACGGCAATGCAAAATGGAAAACAGCCATGAAGAAGTGGGCAGAAGAAACATTCCAGTGGAGAAGGGGAAAAAGCAATCGTTTTGGTGGAAATCGGGCAGTAGTGATGGCTGGCCCCTCCCTACACTGAAAACCCCAGGATTCCACAGGATGTTGAAACTGGAATAATCACGCTATAAGAGTGCAGTGCAGAAATGGCCAGGAGATCCTAATTGATCTCAGATAGGCCCAGTTCTTTTATGCAAGGTCATGCTATGAACCAAGTGCAGAAAAGTTACCTTTTTGACTCCAAATGTTGGAAACACCCTTTTCTGATTTCTAACCCGCTTAATCCCCGCAACCTCCAAGAAGCCAAGAGTAAAAAACTTTCAGATGGTAACTTTGTGACAGATCCCTTTGCCTGCAGAAAAGAAGACAAAGAGAAGAAACACAGCAGTCTCTCTGCCTTACATCACACTGGTTCAGTCCCAGAAAACACTCCCCTAGATTCCCCTTAGAGTTGCCGTCAATCAGAAACTACTTGAAGGCACACAACAAAAATATACTTTAATCCTGTATACTTCATTACCATTTGCTCATTTGCCTGTGTACATTAATTCAGGAGATCTCATTACAGGGTTTTTTCCCAGACTTAGGGGAATGAAGGAAATTTCAGACTTCAAATAAATTAAAAGGCACAATTTGTTCAAAATTTTTAGTTTTTTAAAAAAAATAAAATGGCTCTTCCTTAACCAGGACCTTTTTTAAAATATGCTTCATAGTGTTATTGCTTTCTGTGATGTCAGTAGTAGCAACATAAAAGAAGACAACAGCTGATAATTTCTTATTTTGCAAACCAGAGACTTGCATGTCAACAAAAAAGGTCAGTCATAATTAAATGCAATGCCTGTAATACGGGCAATGCCAACTCAGTTCTGTGGCACTCTGCATTTTAGCTCAGGAAAGTTGTCTAGCACTAAGGGCTCTTTGACAGATCATACAGTGCAAACACACATATTGGCCAGAGTTGGAGAATGTTACTTGCAGGGGGGACCTACAACTCCAAGAATTCTCCCCCGGCAATAGGGCCGATTGTCTGGGAGCCAATGAGCTCTCCAACCAGAGAGGAATCATAGATGTGTATATTTTTCTTGCCTTGAAAAGTAACAAAAAGGTGATTTTAATAAAAAAGACAACTGCTTAATATTTTCATTCTTGGACGTTTCTATCCCTGAGAAGACCTTGAACTTTTTTCCCCACTTTTGGAGGGGAAAGATGGTAGGGGGAAAAGATTAGACAATACTTTCCCCTCTGTGTGAAAAAAAGTCATGAGAGCAATTCTAGAAGATAAAATGGCTAGAGGGGGAAAAGGGCTAAACATCCTTTCTTTCAGGGACACACAAAGCAGGATCTAGTGATCTCTCTGATGTGGGAAATTACTCAGATCTGGAATTTAGGTCTCTCCCCGGGAGACACACAGAAAATCCGCCCTCCCACCTGACCCTGGGAAAGTTTCAACAAACTGATCATTCCTTTCCTTCTGCTTCCTCAGCATACTGTCATCCTCCTTCTGGATGCTGGTTACTTCAGAACCATGGCACAGTTTCTTAAAAAAAATTAATTAGAAACTCTGGACAGAGAGGATTGGTGTGGCAGTCCAGCAACATCTTTGAAAGCCACATCCTCCATCCCCCCCATCACCTCTCTTTTACTTGGGTTGAATCACTAGGGTAGCAGAAAGCCAGTCACAAGGATCCATTCTCTACTGCTGTGATCATGTTTCACATTTGCCTTTATTTCCTGGTTGCAAGCTGCCTTTTCCCGCTGTTGCAGGGAGAAAGAGAAGTACACTTTTGAAATTCTGACCAAGCCAAGGCCTTTGAGGTTACCATGAAACTTATAACAATGCTCTGAGTTCCAAATGACCTCCCTTCAGTTGCTGCTCTCATTTTAACTGCCCTTGGCAGTTGGGCAGGAGTTGGGAGAGATGGCTGTTTCTGAAATCTTTCCCCGTTTGTTTAGTCTGCATTTGGTCTGAAATCAGATAGCTGCTTTTGTTCAGAGCTGGTGTCTATCTATGTGCTTCCTGATCTATTTGTAGGGCTAACTAGGAATATTATTCAGTTTAAAAGGCTAATTTAGGAGAAATGTAAGGCAAGAGACTGCTGTGTTTCTTCTCTTTGTCTTCTTTTCTGCAGGCAATTTGTCCCACGCTGCCTAGCTTGCTATGGGGGGGGGCGGCCTTTTCCGCCCTCCCCCGCCACGAGATCACGCTGCATTCCCCGGCCGGGGGGGGGGAGGGGCGGGGCTCAGTATTTGGAGCCCGCCCCCCCTCCTCATCGGTCATTCTGTCATCCAGGCGAAGGAGGAGGCGATCAGCCCTCGGTGGAGGCGCCACATGACTGATTTGAGGCCTGTTCAGGCCTTCCTCCTTTGCTGGGACCCGAGGGGCTCCTGCAGCGTCCGGGCTTTTTTTGGGGGATCGAGGCGGCAGAGGGGAATTTATGTTTGACAACCAGCCAGAACAGTTAAAATTTGTAGATATTCTGAAATGCAGGAATGTCAATTTTCGTGAGTTGTATCCTCATAGGCAAGAATGAGTAATATTGCTATAGGTCTTAAAATACAGCATTTACATAGTATTTTATCTTAGTATCTTCACTAAGGCCATTTTAGCACTACGGCTGGGGGGGGGCCTTCCTGCCAGGCCAGTGAATGTTTTTTGGCTGGGGAGGAAGGGGTGCATTTCAGGCAACAAATTGTTTTAGAAGAACCCCTAGTTACTCTTCTGTAAAGTGTCCCAATATTTTTATGGGAAGATTACTGTATGACAAGTGTTATCATGCACTCTTGATGATATACTATAACACAGAGAAACTTCAGAGTCTAAAAGCTTGGAAGAATGAGACACATAGGCAAGGGGCCTATTCACACTACACAGTTAAAGTGCTATGATTCTACTTTAACTGTCATGGCTGCCAGCTATGGAATGCTGCAGTTTATGAAGCAGTGGTTACAATTTGCAATCAGGGGGGCTGCAAACCCCAGGATTGTACTGGTTGTTGCCATGGCAAGCACAAGTAAGATACAGAATATCTTTGCAAATGAAGAACTGGTTTGGAAGCAACTGCACTTAATAATGGATAGGTATTATTTCAGTGTTAGGAAGTGCTACATCAGCCTTCAGTTACAGATCCCAGGTTTTGGTCTGTAGATATCCGTAAAGGATGATAAAGTTATCTGGAATTGCTTAGGGCAAAATCGAAGACATTTCTCCCCCTGTGATTAACAATCTGGCACGGGCACATTTCAATGCCGCACTTTTTCCATGAGGGCAGAACTATTATCTCCCGTACCAGCGGCCTTCTGTCTGATGGAACGGCCTCAACTTTACAGAAGCGTAGTCCTGAATAGTCTGTCTAGTTCTGGGTTGAGTTTGCCTCTATTCCAGTTCACTTTCCCTTCTGCTCTATTTTCCAGACCAACCGCCTGTTATGCTTTGGCTGGTTCAACTCCCCATCAGTATTTGTTATTTACTTGCTATAAAAATTTGGTGTCATAGTTAATAAAAGGGGGCGGAGAGTTGGCCTGTCATATGGGATAATGCATTAATTCCTTCACTGATAGGGCCTTCTACATTCAGACTAACAGTACAATATTATTGCTGACACTGCTTTCTGTTTTTGCTTTGACCCGTTTCTACAGGCAGTGTTGGTGAAGAGCAACCAGACCCAAACTCCTGACTCTGAAGGATTCTTCCTCAGAACCAGGCACTGTGGGGAGGATCCCCTGGAAGTTTGCCTTTGTCTAATAGACAACAATTGGCTCTGTGTTTTTCTCTGCATTCTCTTCAGGAGAATCTGTGGTTTCTAATTTTGGGAGGTTTTTGGGGCCTTTAACAGCTGCTGTATCTAACAGGCCAAGATCTATCACTGGTCTTTCCTTTAGTAATTATACGTGATACAGCAATAAAGTAATACTATGGCTGGATACACAGTGGGCTAAATAGGCATCTAAAGCAAGTGGTTCTTCTAATGGATTGAAAACGTTTATGCCAGGAGTAATGGCATAACAGGTAATGTAGGTTTTCATCAGAGTAGTTTTGTTTTCTTCCTGTTAGTATTGAGCATCAGTGAAATGAAAGGAAGGGGAAAGGAAGGTAGGAAAAAGCCACCTTCTTTACCTTTTTTTACTAATAAGATAAATCATATTTAAGACCAAAGAAAAACATAAACCCAAAGGGGGGAAATCTATGAGCACACTTCTGTGTACCAACTGCAACTCAAAAGTGCCATGGTACACAGAAGAGGTCTGTTCAGTTAGGTAGATTGCATTTGATACAGCAGTGCGGGTGGTGCGCAGGCAGGGGGTTTGGGCTGAGCTGGCCAAAGCAGATATCAAGTCAGCCTTCCGCCTACTACATGTGCACCCATCCCGTTTTGAACTTTTGGGGTTTACCTTTGAGGGTAAATTTTACGTTAACACTCCCTCCTATGGGACATTGGGTCGTGTTTTCCCTTTTGAGACGTTCAGTACCTTTTTTGGATGGGTCTTTAAAAAGGTAATTAGGCCTTCAGGGCTTTGTGAACATTGAGATATTTTCTATTGTCGGACGCTGGGGCTCCGGGCAATGCGCATTTCTTTGTCAGAATTCGCATCCTTGATGGAGAACGGGTGCCCTTGGCACACGAGTAAACAGAAGGCCCCACACAGGGACTTACATTTTTGGGGAATCAATTGGACAGTAAACCAAGCCCATAAATTGCCGCCAGCTAACGTTCAGGACCACGGGTCAGGGGTGGCAATTTTCTGGGTTAGGCGCAAAGCGACTCTCAGGGAATTTCGGGATTTAGGGCATCTGAATTTTGACTGCAGGAGATGGCGCTTGGCAGGGCATTTATCAGGCGGCTTTGCAATGCCTTAAGGGTGTCCCCAAACCCACACCACCAAATTAGGATCACTAAGAGTTGAAGTTAGACTTAGAAGCATGGCAGGAGTTCTTGGCTGTTTTTAACGGTGTCCCCTTTTTGGGCGTGATGAAAAAAGTCAAGGATACATTGCAAATAATTCTGCCCAAACAGGTTCCATTGGCTACAGTGTCTTTTTCGGAGGCAGGTGCTGTGCTTAGAGATAGCCCCGGAGTTGGGGGGGGAGCGGGCATCACAGCTGACCTGAAAATTTTTGGAGTTTTCCCAAATGGGTAGCAGTGCGCATCTGGGCACGTGAATAAGCAAATGCGCCCCCAGTTTGGTGTGATAGCAGGCTACAGTCAGAGTGATAACTATCCTTCTTCAAAGTAATAGCGTGTTATGAGACTGGAGCGGGCTTCAATGTCTATGATTTAGCATTGTTTTCAAAGCAGTACATGTTGCGGGCATTGATAATTCTTTGGCTAACTCTCTTTCCCCTATGCAGATGGAACGCTTTAGGGAACTGGCTCCAGCCCTACCAGAACCGATGCCCGCTGGCCTGTGGAACTTGGGGGGGGAGGAATGAGGATGAGGGTTTTAATGCACCAAGCACTAAGAAGGGTTACAGCAAGGCAGTTAGGGAATTAGCAATTTTCCCTAAGTCCAAAAGGTTTCAGGACACTTGGCACTCCCAGTAGACTACATTTTGCAGCTTTGTGTGGTCCTTAAGCAAGTAAACGGTACGAGGTAACAGGAACCACTTTCTCCTGGGACCCTGAGGGGTTTGGGTGATGCATGGAGAGTAGTGTGTTCCTCAACATATAGGATCTTTTGTTTCACTCAGCGGCTCCATTGATTTTTCGGGGGGCTAAGAATAAGTGAATTGGTCGTTCAGAGCAAAGAGGGGAAGGGACAGGGCCCTGGAATTTTGGGACCTGTCTTGGGGGGGCGGAATTTCTGTCTGGTCATAAGGGGTTCAAAGACAGATCAGGCCAAACGGAGCAATGTTGTGACCTTACGAGAATACATTGATGCAACCTTGGACCCGGTAAGGGCGCTTAGAGCTTATACTGCTAACAAAAGGGAAAATGCGGGACCTCTTTTTTTTCATGCAGACACAACTCCACTCACTAGGTATCAATTCTGGACCATTACAAAGAAGGCCCTGACAATTGGGTGAGGGGGTTTTTGGACACACTCATTTTGAATAGGGGCTGCTTCCACTGCAGCACAGATGGGCAGGAAAAATGACGACTGGAGGATGCGTAGGTGGAAATCCTAGGCATTCAGGCGCTATGTCAGGCCAATTGATCTGCCTTAAAGTTTTGGTTCCTTTCCCGATTGACTTGCTGCGGAGGAGAGGATGCGAATGGGGATTTGCGGTCACAGTTTCAGCTCCTGGGCCGAGCGGCAAGCTCATTTGGTTATATGAGCCCGAACCTGGGACTGGGTGATAGATAATTGGCTTGGAAAAGAGGTCTACAGTGGCATGGCTTGCTACCTCAGTTTTTCCTGGAGCGCAGTGAGCCTCCCCCACGTGATGGTCATTCACCTGGGTGGTAATGACCTTGGACTGCTAAAGGAAAGGCCTTGGTGTTTCAGGTGTTCATGATATGCGGCTTATGTTGTTCAGGGGGCTGGGCCCCCCCCTGATGTGCTGGTCATTCTCCTGGGTGGCAATGACCTTGGACTGCTAAAAAAAGGCCTTGGTGACATAGGCCATTCATGATATGGGCTTTTGCAAGGCATATGGCCTCACACTTCCATTTTTTGGTCTGCATTGATACAAAGGACATGAGGAGAGTGTGCTGATCCCCCGGGACATAGAACGAGCCCACCAACTGGCAAATAGGGAGATTCGTTGTGCCTTAGACAGGGCTTTGGGGTACTACATTCCTCACTGACATTGCTTTTAATAAACTGGAATATTGGCATGATGGCGTACACTTGTCACCAGAGGGCAATCAAATTTTTTACAGGATTTGCAAAAGGGGCTGGAATTGATTCTGAGGGGTGGGGGGGGAAAAGGGTTTAACGGGGCGCTTGCCCTTATCCATGGCCGGCAGGGGGGCTTTAGGTTCGGAGTTACCTATGGCACCACCCCTTGTGAGGTGTAGGATAAATCCTATCCTTGGGGAGGGCCCGGGATCACCCCACTTTCTGCGCAGCGGGGGGTGGGCCTTGGAGCTTCCCCTTTCCCGCAAAGGGCTGGCCAAAAGCCTTCATGCAACATTAGCGGTTGGCTTTCGGGCCCTATTTGCCCCAAAGGCTAGGGGGGATGGTCCGGAGCTGCCTCTGGACCAGTCCCTTAATGCTGTATATCCCCCTGTTTTTCTCCTCAGATCATATAACGCAAGTTCATGTTCAAGTTGAAGTTCAAGTTTAAGTTCACCCCTTGTTAAATAGGCATATTAATAAATTGCCCTAGTTCAACCCAAGCTCTGTCTGTGGTCTCGTTATTTCGTGGGTTGGATGGCAATTCATCCCACGCTGCCTAGCTTGCTATGGCGGGGGGGATGGCCTTTGCCGCCCTCCCACGCCACGAGATCACGCTGCATTGGCCGGTGGGAGGAGGAGGGGCGGGGCTCTGTATTTGGAGCCCGCCACTCCTCCCCGTCGGCCATTCTCGTCGATCCAGGTGACCCACCCTCCCCCCCGATGGTTTCAGTGTAAGAGAGCTGGTCGCTTCGGGGCCGGGTAGGAATTTTTCCCTCTCTGTACGGGAGGTTTTTGGCCTACCCTACACTGCGCCTAGGGCAGGGTAATTGGCTTTTCAGGGTGGTGTCTTAATTTGGTATTAATTAGGTTGTCACTGTTTACATAAAATTATGCTGGCCGGCAGGGGAGGCTTTAGGTTCAGTGTGTACCTATGGCACCCCCCCTTGTTGGGTGTAGGATAAATCCTATCCTTGGGGAGGGCCCTGGGATCACCCCACTTGCTGCGCCGCGGGGGGTGGGCCTTGGAGCTCTCCTTACAGGCAAGGGCTGGCCAAAAGCCATCATGCAACTTTAGCGGTTGGCTTTGGGGCCCGGTATTTCTCCCAACGGCTAGGGGAGATGGTCGGGAGCTGCCTCTTGACCCTAGTCCGTGGGTGCTGTATACCCCCCCTCTTTTTCTCCTCAGATCATAAAACCCAAGTTCATGTTCAAGTTGAAGTTCAAGTTTAAGTTCACCCCTTGTTAAAGAGTTATATTAATAAATTGCCCTAGTTCAGCCCAAGCTCTGTCTGTGGTCTCGTTATTTCGTGGGTTGCGTGGCAATGGGTATTTGTGAGGGAGGGGGCAAGGGATGTGTCAGTTTTCACCAGTTGAGTTTATAGTCAGTTTAGTCTAAAATCAGATTTCTTTCCTATCCCAGTTATGAGCAGCACAGGGTTACTAACTTGTAGAAAGTTGGGCTGTGTTCTCTTTGATTGTGTTCCCTCATGTAGGCAAAGCCATCGGCCAGGAAAGAAACCACTGATAATAATGTTTGTGTGGGAGACTTTCTTCATAAAGGATTGTTGAATGCGTTTTGGGGAAATAATATTTGGTCAGATCAAGACACACAAACAGAGTTAGCTGGGCCAGGTTAGATATGCCTCCAAGCTATTAGACTGGGGTAAAGGTTAGAGACATTTCCTTGGTGTAAAGGATAGAGAACCATGAGTTACAAAAGGCACCCCTGAGAATCTTCCCTGACTTTTCTTAGGAGGTCTGTGGAGTAGGAGAATATTTTCCATGTGACTGTTTTCTTTCACTATATAGGCAAAAACATTTCCCAGGTAAGTGATGAAACTAACCATCTCTTCTTGCAGGTTTTCAGCCTAAAAGGTAAGTGTAGTCTTCTGGGGAATTTAGGCCTAAATCCAACGGGTAGCCCAAGGAAAGAAAAACCCAGTCAGTCCAGGAGAATTTGTCACAACAACAGTTTTGCAAGTTTGATTCGTCCGGGGTCTGCTCTGGTTGGGACTAAGAATTTTTGGATTTAGGCCTCATTGAGTTCTTCCTCCACACAAACACACATCCACGCACACATCCCTTGCCCCCTGCCTCACAAATAGCCATTCCCCCTCCAACCCCATGCCACACGTACACCTCCCCTTCACACACCACATCCCATCCCATTTCCTATTCACACAGCCATTCCCATATGCATAACAAGACACACCGAAAACAGTAACACGCCACCACTCAACGGGAGGAGCAAACATTTCTGCTATTCATTCACACACCCTTCCGCCACGTACTACACTCATACATAAATAGACAAACAGGCCACACACACACACACACACACACGGTATAACACATACGCACTAAGGATCCCTCTCCACCACTCACCCATACTCTCATCCCATCAGACACAGAACACATCGACATAGCACATAATCTCACTCACATGCGCACAGACACATAACCCACTGACACCACAAAAACACACATTTCTGGCCATCACTCACACACTCTTCTCCCACATAACCACCTGCATATACAACAGGCATCCTTCACACAAAAGCGCACTGCACTCTGAGAACATGCCCACATATTTCCATTAATCACTTGCACACCCTTCTCACCTATAACATACAGGCACCATTGCACACTGACACCACATGCACATTTCCACCATTCACACACAAACACACACAACCTGTACACTCAAACTATAAATACACACATTTCTACCATTCACACAGAAACATAGATTGCACATTCACACACACACACACACACACTTCCCTCATTAACTCACACCCCCTTCCTCCACACATATATTTCACACTCATAATGCAAACACACACATCTCCACCATTTACTCACACATACTTCTCCCTCACACCACACACAGAATACTTATACCAAGAAACGCACATATTCGCACCACTCACAGAAAACACATATCACAATCTCATGCCCTATACACACCTCATTCACTTACACACCCTTCCCACGTATAAAACCCCACACACACATACTGCTTCTCACATATACCACATATACATACACAAAACACATTGATCACTTACACCACAAATGCACATACTTGTGCCAATTACACACAAACACACATCACACTCTTACACCACATACCCATGTGCTTTCCCCCATTCACTCATGTACCCTTCCCCACATGTGCCCTCCACACATGCTGCGCATGCAAAACACAACACACACATCCCCCCCATTTACTCACATATGCTTCTCCTACATTACACACACACACACACTACATGCTTACACCACAACACATATATTTGCACCACTTTTACATAAACACACATCACACTCTCATAGCCCATACACAGGTACTTTTCTCACTTTCAATTACACACTCTTCTCCTGCATACGCTTTCAGACACATATTGGACACTTACAACACAAATACACACATTATTGCCATTTATTCACACATGCTTCTCCCATGTTCCACACACACACACAGACACACACAGCACTGCAGACATTTTTGCACCACTCACACAGAAACTCACATCACCCTGTCATACCACATACACACACATTTTCCCCTCTTCACTCACACCCCCCTTCCCCTACATATCAACACACATATTGCACACTGATTGCACACTGACCAACACACACACATCCCCAACATTTACTCAAAAATGTTTTTCTCACACAGACACATTGTATGCTTGCACCACAAACTCACATATTTGTACCACTCACACACAAACACACATCACACTTGCCCATCACATACACATACATATGCACTTTTCCCCTTTTCACTCACACACTCTTCTCCCACTTTCCACTCCACATATATTGCACACTCACAACACACATTTCTTCCATTTCTTCTTCGTGGTCTCTGTGCCTCACACATTAGGAGCTTTCGTGCGTGCGCGGTACCATTCGGAAGATTCTAGAGCTTAGTAGCTTGGCGGAAACCCTCCCCATGCCGGTACTGCGCATGCTCCTCCGCCGAGCAACGGTCACTCCTCAGTTCTTTCTCGTCCGCCGTTGCGAATGGAAGGTTCTTGGTTAGTCTCTTGCGGTTTTTCTTCTGGCTTGGCGTTTTCGGACTTGGATTTCTTCTTTGACTTCGTCTTTCGGATTTCGGACCTCGGATTTGGTATTTGGGTATTTCCTTCCCCCTTTTTTCATTGCTTCTTCGTCTTCTTCAAACCTCCTCGCTCCTTCTCCTCTCCATTCTATGCTGCACTTTCAAGAAGTGTGTGTCGTGTGGGCGGAAGGTCGCTCTCTCCGATAAGCATTCGGAGTGTCTCTTTTGTTTGGGTGAGACCCACAACACCAGGTCTTTCCCAATTTGCTGTGATTTTATTTCCCAAACCCTCAGAAACCGATCGTCATGACTGAAGTCGTATTGTTGGGAGCAGTTGCTGAGGGCGAGGGAAGAGACTCCATGTGCTGTGATGTCGGAGACACCAAGGGTGACAGTACCATTGACGGCATCGGCGGCTGCCCTGCCGTCCACTTGGTCAGTATCGGGCATGGTACCGACATCGTGGAAGTCCATTTCTGTGTTCCCGGCGGTGGCTAAGACATCAAAAGGGACCCCTGTGACTGCAATGGCCTCCAACGAATCTAGGCCTCTGACTGCGGTGCAAAAGAAATGCCCCACCCCTGAAAGTGGGAAGGAGAAGGAGAAAGAGATGAAGAAGAAGAGGAAGGAGAAGGATGGCTCCCCACCTCGGGAGATTCGTCCTCTGACTCCTCTGCCAACTCAGCTCCCGGAAGATCAAGGGGAGCTGCTGGAACCTGATGAAGTGGTTGAGCTGACTGACGAGGAGCAATTTGTGGAGAACCTACCCTCAGAGGACCAGTCCGTCTCACCCTTGGAGGAGCCACCTGTCTGGACGGCTGTGGAGCCCTCGTCGATCACCGCAGGTCGGTGGACCGACGGAGGAGGTGATGGCACACCTTCGGCCCTCGCCCAGGCAACGCTTGGCCTTGGGCAGAACCGAATCTGCTCCCCGGAGTGGAGAGTCAGGCCGCCATCACCGCGGCACCGAGAGTTGTGTGATGATCCACACCCCCGCCGCTCTTCAACTCGCACTACACCTTGGCTTCCCACATTGCCAGGTGCGCTTGCGAGTCCGAGTGGAGAGAACATCCAGCGCCTACTGCTCCCATTCACCATCGTATCGGGTTTGGTTTCCATCCTGACTCCAGGCACTGGGTGCCTGGCAGGCGATCTTGCTCGCCGGCCAGGGAGGATCGTCAGTACGAGCGATCCCGCAGCCGCTCGCCCGGGGACAGCCGTTGGTACGAGCGATTGTACAGCCACTGTCCTTCTCCATGTTCTGGAGATCTAGGGAGCCTTCACCACGCTATCGGGCTGTGTCATCTCCCCCAAGAGTCACCTCTACCACGATGCACCCTGTGAAACCACCACCTCGACAAGGGCTGCATGAAAGGCCTCGACTGTGACCATGGCGGCTAAGGATGCGGTCAACGGTTTCCCGTGACCTCCTCTGCGGCGCTGCGGACCTCCACCACCACCACGACAACTCATTTGCGGCCGTGGCTACTGAGGCGGCAACTCAAACGGTGGAAGCACACCAGCCTCTCCGGCATATATCCAGGAGCAAATCACCTGAAAGGTCCGAGGAGAGGTCTCCGACTCCGTCTTCTGGGACCTATGAATCTGGGACTGAGTCTGAGGACTCCACCCCAACGTCCCATGAGTCGCTTCTCCTGGGATTTGGTGATCCTATGCTGGAATCTGCACTGGAGAATGTACAACAGTTCTCCACCATCCTTCTCCAGGTGGCGGCGACCCTCGGCCTTAAGGTTGCGGAATCAGAGCCGGAAGAGGAAGACCCTGTCTTCCAGTACGTGGAATCCCAGCAGCCATCCAGTGCTCCACTCCCTGCACTGCCGAAGCTTCTGAAGGCTGTGAAACAACCCTGGGTCAAACCAGCGTCTGCACAGCCTATATCTCACCAGCTGGAACATCTGTTCCGTACACAGAAGGAGAAGGCAGAATTCCTGTTCAACCAGCCGGCACCGAACTCCATCGTGGTGAGTCTGCCCAGACCAAGGGAGGTAACAGGGCGCACACGACACCACCGGAACAAAGGGTCGCAAATTGGACACCTTTGGTAGGAGGTTTTACACTGCCTCCTCCCTCATTACCAGGGTTTCCAACATGCAGGCTTGCCTCATGGCATACCTGCCGAACATCTTGGACTGTTTTGCTCCTCTCTTGGCTGGCATTCCAGAGGAGAATCTCTCGACCGCCAGCCAACTTTACAACAAGACCGTGGCGATAGCCAACAAACAGATCATCTCTCAAAGCACGCTGTGGAGGTCACATCGAGGGTGATGGTGGGATTGGTTGCCCTCGCTGACATGCCTGGCTGCGGTCGTCGGGACTGCAAGAGGACAGACGAAAGCGGTTTGAGGACCTCCCCTTTGATGGTCAGGGGCTGTTCAACTCCACAACCAACGAGACCATGGACTCCATCGTCAAGGCACATCTCACCGCCAAGAAGATGGGGATAAAACAACCGTCCCATGTCCGTGGGTCTCCGGCTCGCGCCAGTCTTGGCGCAGATCCTCGGTCTCCTCCTTCCAGCAGTGTATCTGGACAGTCCCGACCGTCGTCTTTTCCTCGGCATGAAGATCGTTCAGGCGACCCCCGGGACTCGTCATCAAAAAATTTTCATCTGAGGCGAAGTCAGACATTGACTGCTTACGCGGGTTGCCACCGCACCTAACCTTCAGCCCCCCAGCAACCTTTCAAGATCGACCGAGCCTAGTCAGACACCTCGCCGAATGGCAATTAGTCATAAAGGATTCCTGGGTGCTTTCCATCATCCATCTTGGCTACGCCATAGAGTTTCAAGGTATTCCACCGCAAGGCATCTACTATTCCCCCCCAGCCAGTTTGGTCCTGCTGGAAGAGATTCAGTACCTACTTCAAAAAGGGGCGATCGAGAGATTTCCGTCTTCAGCCAAAGACACTGGTTTCTTCTCCCGGTTCTTCACTGTAGCGAAGGCAGAGGGAAACCCCTTTCGACCCATCCTGGACCTCAGAGGGGTGAAGGAGTACATCCCCCCCAAAAGGTTAAAGTTGGTGACGCTGTCCTCGATCCTTGACTTGCATGAACTCTGCCGTGTGGTGACCTGATCCCAACCATCAACCTTCGTATGCCACTACAGGTTCGACTGCTGGTCTCGCCGAGATGCTGGTTTGGACGTGAGGTGTTGGCTTCCGTTCTCTAGGACCTGACCTGCCATCCAAGCAGTAAGCTACACAGTCTCCCAGTGTGTGAGGCACAGAGACCAAGAAGAAGAACAGGTTGCTTACCTGTAACTGTAGTTCTTCGAGTGGTCATCTGTGCCCTACACTACCCGCCCCTCCATCCCCTCTTTTTCAGGTCCCTGTATTTTCTACGGCGGACTACAGAACTGAGAGAGACCGTTGCTCGGGGGAGGAGCAGGCGGAGTACCGGCATGGGGGAGGGGTTCCCATCAAGCTACTAAGTTCTAGAATCCTCCCAACGCTACAGCGCATGCGCAAAAGCTCCTTATGTGTGAGGGCACAGATGACCACTCGAAGAACTACAGTTACAGGTAAGCAACCTGTTCTTACTCACACATGCTTCCCCCACATACCCCACAGACACATTGCCTGCTTACACTACAAACACACATATTCGCACCACTAACACGCACACATCACACTCCTGCACCACATATACATGAACTTTCCCCCGTTCACTCACACACCCTTCCCCCACATACCACAGACAAACATTGCACACACACAACTTCACCATTTACCCATACACACATCTCCCACAAACCACACACACACACTGCACACCTACTCCACAAATACAAATATTTGCACCACTCACTTACAAAGACACATCACACTCGCACATCAGATACACATACATTTTTACCACACACACATGTATTGCACACTCACATCACAAATGCACACATCACCATTTTTTCACACATGCTTCTCCACATACCTCACACACACATTGCACACTTACATCACAAGCACACATATTTGCACCACATACACACAAACACACATACCTTCCCACACCACATAAGCACACACTTTCTCCCCATTCACTCACATACCTTTCCCCCCACATACTACATGGACACATTGCACACTCATGCAGAAATATCTTTCCACCATCCACTCACACTTCCTTCCCCAATATGCCACACAGATCTGTGTGACATGCATGTGTGTGGGGTATTTGGGAGAACTGTGTGTGAGCACATGATTTATGTGATGCTTCTAGATGTGTTATCTGGGGGAAAACTGTGTGATGAATGGGGGAAGGGGGTGTGAGTTAATGGTTGAATTGTGTGTGTGTGGTGTGTGTCATGTGTTTTTGTATGAATGGTATAAATGTGTGTGTTTGTGGTGTGAGTGTGATGTATTGTGTGGCATGTGGGGGAACAGTGTGTGAGTAAATGGTAGAAAATTGATGTTAGTGTGCAGTCTATGTATAGGGCATATTGGAGAAGGGTATGAGAGTGAATAGTGGTAAAGTGTGTGTGTGCAATGAGTTTTGTGAGTGAATGGTATAAATGTGTGTATTTGTAGTATCAGTGTGCGGTGTTTGTGTGTGGTATGTGGCAGAAGAGCATGTGAGTGAATTGTTAAAATATGTTATTTCTGCCATTGAGTGTGCAATGTAGCTGTATGATATTTGGGGAAGAATAATACAATCATAGAGTTGGCAGAGACCACAGGGGCCATCCAGTCCAACCCCCTGCTATGCAGAACACCCATCAAAGCATTCCCAACAGACGGCCATCCAACCTCTGCTTGCAAACCTCCAAAGAAGGGGAAATTGACCACACTCTGAGGCAGCAGATTCCACTGCTGGACAGCTCTGATCATCAGGAAGTTCTTCCTTGAGTGTTCAGGTGGAATCTCCCTTCCTGCAGTATAAATGAGTGTATTTGTGGTATGGGTATGCAACATTCATGTGTGATATGTGGGGGAAGATTATGTGAGTGAATGGTGGAAGTGTGTATGCAATAAGCAAGACGTGTATTCTTCTGTGAATGATGGAAATGTGTGTGCTCATAGTGTGAGTGTGTATCATGTGTGTGTGGTATGTGGGAGTGTGTGTGAGTGAATTGTGGAAATGTGTGTGTTTGTGCTATTAATGTGCAATATGTGCGTGGTGTGGTGGTCAGTTTGTGTAATATATATGAATGGTATAAATGTGTTTATATGTGGTATGAGAGTGCAATGTGGTATGTAGGGGAAGGGGTTGTGAGTTATTGGCGGCAATGTGTGTGTGTGTAGTGTGACTGTGCAATCTGTGTTTTTGTATGAATACTATAAATGTGCGTATTTACAGTGTGAGTATAAAGTCTGTGTGTGTTTGTGTGTCATTACTGAAAATGTATTTTTTATTTATGTATTTGCCATGGAAATGTGTGTGTGCAGTGAGTGTGTAATGTGTCTGTATGTTATCTGAGAGAAGGGTGCATGAGCAATGGGTGGAAATGGGTGTGTGGTGTGAGTGTGTGATGTGTGTTCCTGTGTGAATTATGGAAATGTATCTGTGGAGTGTGTGATCTGTGTGTTTGTTGCATGTGGTGGAAGGGCATATGAGTGAATGTTTGAAACGTGTGTATGGAGTATGAATGTGCATTGTGTCTGTGTGGTATGTGGGGGAAGAGTGTATTAGGGAATGGCCGAAATGCGTGTGTGTGGTGTGAATGTGCAATCCATGTTTTTGTGTCACATAGGGGAAGGTTGTGTGAATGAATGGGGTTAAAATGTGTGCTTGTTGTGTGAGTGTGTAATATATGTGCATGCGGTATTTGGAGAAGGGTGTGGGAGTAATGGTAGAAGTGTGAATGTGATGGGAGTGTGCTGTGCCAGCTTTATGTGGAGAAAAGAGTTGTGAGCGAACGGTGGTAATGTGTGGGTTTATGGTGTGGGTGTAGCAGAACTCTGTGTGCGTGTGTGTGGTGTGATTGTGCAGAGTGTGTGTATATGTTGTTTGTGGAGGAATTATGCATGAGTGAATTTGGAGGGGTGTTTTTATTGTGTGAGTGTGCAATGTCTAGGTTTGTGTGAATTACGAAGGAAGAGGTTGTGAGTGAATGGTGGGAAAGTGTGTGTGTGATCTGAGTGTGTGATATGTATTTCCATGTGGGTGGTGGAAAGGTATGTATTTGTGGTATCAGTGTGCAATATCCATGAGTGGTAATGTGGGGGAAAGGGTGAGTGAATGGTGGAACTATGCTTGTGAGATGTGGAAGATGTGTATTTTTCTGTGAATGGTGGAAATCTGTCCATTTGAGATATGTGTGTGTGGTATGCATATGTATGGTATGCGGGAGAACTGTTTGTGAGTGAATGATGGAAATGGATGTGTTTGTGCTGTGAATGTGCGGTATGTGTGCCTGTGTGGTATGTGTGATGTGGTATGTGTGGAAGGATCTGTGAGTGAATGGTGGAAATATGTAAGTATGTGGTGTGATTGGTAATCTAGGTTTGTGTGTGAATGCTATAAATGTGTGTATTTATAGTGTCAGTGTACGGTCTGTGTGTGTTTGTGATTGGTGAAACTGTGTTTGTGGTGTGAGTGTGCGATGTATGTCTTTCTGTGAATTACAGAACTGTGTGTATTTGTTGTGTGTCTAATTGTGTATGTGGCATGTGGAGGAAGGATGTATGAGTGAATGGTGGAAAAGGGTGTGTATGTGGTATGTGTAACTTGTTTGTGTGTGAATGGTGTAAATGTGCATATTTGTGATATAAGTGTGCAATGTGCATGTTTGGAATGCGAGGAAGACTATGTGAGTGAATGGTGGAAGTGTGTGTGGTGTGAGTATGTGAGATGTGTATTCTTGTGTCAATGGTGGAAATTTGTGTGCTTATGCTGTGAGTGTGTGTTGTGTGTGTGTGTGGTATGTGGGGGAAGGTGTTGAGTGAATGGTGGAAAAGTGTTTGTGTTGTAGGAGATATCTGTGTGTGGCATGTGGGAGAAGGGTGCGTGAGTGACTGGTGGGAATGTGTTTGTGTTGTTAGTACGCAATATGTGTGTGGGGTATGTGAGGGAAGAGCATGTGAGTGAATGGTGGAAATGTATGTGAGTGTGCAATATCTGTGTTTTTTGTGAAAGGTAGAAATGTGTGCATTTATAATTTGAACGTACAGGCTGTATACCTTGGTGTGAGAATGGTGGAGAAATGTTTTTTCGTCGTGGAATAGTGTTTGTGTTGAGAATGTCCTATGTGTGTTTTTGTGTGAATGATGGAAATGTATTTGTGGAGTGTGTGATATGTGTGTGTAGCTTGTAGGGGAAGTGAATATAAGTGAATGCTTGAAATATGTGTTTGTGGTAGCGTGCAATGTGCGTGGTGTGGAGGAATGTGGGGGAAAGGTGTGTGAGAGAGAATGGTTGAAATGTGTATGCGTGTGGTGTGAGTATGTGATCCAGATGTGGTGGAGGGCTGTGTAAGTGAATGGTGTTAAGATGTGTGCTTATTACATGTGGGTGCAATATATGGATGTGTGGTAACTGGGAAGGGTGTGGAGTCAGTGGTGGAAGTTGCTTGTGGTGTGAGTGTGCCGTGTCTGCGTTTATATGGCATACGGGGAAGAAGTGTGAGTGAATGGTGGACATGTGCATGACAGTGGTGTGAGTGTTGAAATGTATGTGTATGTGGTGTGATCGTGCAGTGAGGAGGGGTTGTGTGTGAATGATGGAAATGTATTTGTGGAATGTGTTCCCTGTGTGTTTTTCATGTGGGGACGGGTATGTAAGTGAATGGTTGAAATATGTGTGTTTGTGGTATGAGCGTGTGTGGTGTGAGTGAAAAATTTGTGAATATGCAATATCTGTTTGTGATCTGTGGGGGAAGGGTGTGTGATTCACCAGTGTAGGGGGGTTGTGTCTAAATGGTGGAAATGTGTGTGTTTGTATTGTCAGTGTCTGGCGTGTGTAGGTGTCTATCTGGTCTCCATGTGTTCTGTGTTTGGTGGGGCATGTGCAAGAGATACAGATGGCGTCTGTGTTGGGTTTGGTGAAATGATTGTGTGTGAACTGTGTGAGCTGCCACCCAAAGGGGGGCGGTGTGTGTGTTGGTGTGCATTGGTGGAACAGTACATGCGTGAATGGGGGGAAAAAGTATGCAATTATTGTGTAAGTGGGCGATGTGTGTAGCTGTGTATAAGCCATGTGTGATGTGTCTGACAGGGACAAGAACATGTGCAAGTGGTGCAGTGTGGGTGTGTTGTGCATGAGGGGGATTGTGTGTGATATGTGGGAGATGTCACACAATGGGCTGTGTTATTTGTCTTTTTTGTATGCAGGTGCTATATGGAGAAAGGTGTTTGAGTGATGAACAGATATGTTTGTTTCTTTGCTGTGAATGAGTGGCGTGTGACTGTGTGTGTGTGTGATTATGTGCCATCTCCATGGGTGCTGTGTTTGATGGAGTAAGAATACGGCTGAGGGTGCAGAGGGATCCTTTGTGTATGTGTTAACACCTTTTGTGGCATGTTTGTCTATATGATGTATGTGTGTGGTATGTGGGGAAAGGGGGTGCAAATGTTGGCAGAAAGTTTTCTGCCTCCACTGTGAGCGGTGGGTGAGTTTTGTTTTGTACGTATCTTGATATGCGTATGGGAATGGGTATATGGGAGGGGGAGGGGATGAGGTGTGGTGTGCGAAGGGAAAGTGTACATGTGGAGTGGGATATGGGTATTTGTGAGTCAGGGGGCAGGGGATGTGTGTGTGTGGATTTGTGTTTGTGTGGAAGAAGAAATAAACAAGGCCTAAATCCAGTTAGGCCCAACCAGAGCAGAGCCATGGAATCAACAGAGCTTGCAAAACTGCTATTGTGCCAAGTTCTCACTGACCGAATGGGTTTTGCTCGAGTTGGGGCTGCCAATTAGATTGAAGCCTAAATTCCCCTAAATTCATTCACTTACCTTTTATGCCGAAAACCTGCAATAAAATATTGTTAGTTTTGATCACTTACCTGGGAAATGCTTTTGCCTGCATAGGGAAGGAAAACAGTCAAATGGAAAATGTCAACCTACACCACAGACCTACCAGGAAAAGTCGGAGAGGATTTTCAGGGGTGCCTTGGGAACGAACCTGTCTCTAACCTTGACCCTAGTCTAATAGCTTGAAGGCAGGTCTAACCTGGCCCAGTTAACCACGTTTAGGCTTGTATTGATCTGACCAAGTACTGGTTCCCCAAAATGAATTTAATTATCATTTATTGAGAAAGTCTACCCTCAAAATATTAGTATTGATGGTTTCTTACCTGGTAGATAGCTTTGTCTACATGAAGGAAAACAATCAAAGAGAACACAGCAAAACTTTGAACAAGTCAGTGACCCTGTGACTGTTCATAACTGGGACAGAACAGAATTCTTATTTTAACCTAAGGCACAGTTCAATTTTCGAAAAACGTCACTGGTTAAACTCAACATCACTTTGTTCTTTCCAAACTGTTTAATCCCTGGAACTTCCAAGGCTACTCTTTCACCCAGAGCCTGCTTAAGAAAGAGGCCAGCAAAGGAGCAACCGCCAAAACAGCCCATGGAGCTTCTTGGAGATGTAGATTGACACCCCCAATAAATTTAAAAATGTTTCTGAGTTAGTTTCCCCTTTGCGGTTGAACATCCTGCACCCACAGAAGAAGGCTTTTCTCCTAGCTGTGAACCAACCTATTGTGCCTGACATGGGGCTGCTGATCTTCATCGAACAGGGTTTTGCTTTTTCTCCTAGGCCGGGTGGTTCTCTGGGCTGAGGATGGGGGTCATGGAACAGAAAAGCCTCCCCCAAAGTAGACAACAGGGGACCCAAGGCGCTGAGGGAGCTGGGGGAGGGGTGGTGGGGGAACTGCCCTGAGAATCCAAGAAGCCAAGAGTCAAAGATACTCACTGATGGTAACTTTCTGATGGATGCCTTTGCCTGCAGAAAAGAAGAGAAAGAGAAGAAACACAGCAACCTCCTTGGCTTACCTCTCTTCTAAGTCAGCAGTTATAACTGAATCGTATTCCTAGTTAGCCCTACAGATAGATCAGGAAGCACATAGAGAGCTGCTTAGGTTCAGAGCCCTTCTGTCTATCTGATTTCAGACCAAATGCAGACTAAACAAACAGGGAAAGATCTCAAAAGGAGTCATCTCTCCCTACTCCTGCCCAACTGCCAAGGGCTGTTAGAATGAGAGCAGCAACTGAAGGGAGGTCAGTTGGAACTCAGAGCATTGTTGACTAAGTGTCATGGTGACCTCAAAGGCCTTGCCTAGGTCAGGATTTTAAAAGTGTACTGCTCTTTCTCTCTGCAACAGTTGGAAAGGCAGCTTGCAACCAGGGAATAAAGGCACACATGAAACATGATCACAGCAGTAGAGAATGGATCCTTGTACTGGCTTGCTGCTAGGCTAGGAAAGATTCTAGAGCCAATCATTAAAAAGACAGTCTGTATGCACTTAGAAAGAAATACCATGATCACTAATAGTCAACATGGGCTTCTCAAAAATAAGTCATGCCAAATTCATCTCATCCCTCTTTTTTTCTTTTTTCTTTTTTTTTGGATAGTTACAAAGTTTCTACATGAAAGGTATGCTGTGGATGTGGCAGATCTTCATTTCAGCAGAGCCTTCAATGAGTTCCCCATGCTATTCTTGCAAACAAGCTAATAAACGTCTGAGCTACACAAGACAACTGTTACTGCTTCTTTTATCCAGGCATGATAGCTTTGTGGGCGGATTACTGCAGTGGTATTTATGCAAGATGCCCATATGATTCTTCTGGAAGCTGTAGATAGGATGTAAAAGTGAGGCTGTTCACTGTAATCATCATATTGAAAGCAATCCAACTCGCACTAATGCTGACTTCTTTATCAAGTCTAGAGTTGGCTATTCATCCACACTTACTGATCATCTATTTATTTTGATTTAATATTTGTGATTTATTTGTTGGATCGTGATATTTGGCTGATTTATAATCTTGTGTTGCTTTTATCCCAACCTGGGTTCCTTTGACAAAGCTGTTATGTGCCTACAAGGTGACTCCAACTTCTTCTACTCTATCATAGGGTTTTGATCACATGATTTATTAGAGATGGTTTGCTTTTGCCTTCCTCTCAGACAGACCACAACAAGCCTAAAGTGACCCAGTGAAATTTCCCAAAACTGACTGGGGGATTCAGACTATGGTCTCCCAGAGTCTCAGGCGAACATTCAAACCACTACACAACTGACAAAATATTCCTTTAAAATATTTAATAAAGAAGTAGTTGAACAACATCTGGAGGGCCATACATTCTTTAAGGTTCTTCAAAATCAAGGTGAGCTTACTCATTCTCTAGAAAGAGTCTAAGTCTTACAATCATGTTTACAAGCCATACTGTAATAAGAACAGACAATTGACACCCCTGGATAACAAGACAATGGTACAACATAAGGTATTGTCTTGGTTTACTTAATGAGTTTATAAACCATGGCTGCAATCCCAAACATTCTCATGTTAACCTGTATGTTGGGGGTCCCGGGGGGGGCCCCAAATAACCAAACAACAACACAAGATGGGGAAATTAGACTCAAGCACTCTCTAAGCTAACGAGAGGCAGGGTAACTTTAGCTAGCATCTTTTACCCTATGTCTACGGCTTCAGGTCAGAGGACAGGCAGACACGTTTAAAAGTAACAACGTAGCAGTTTTATTGAAAGGCAAACAACGTAGAAGGAGACACATATACTAACTAACTTAGAAATAGAAATGGAGAGTTTCAGGGGAGTAGGTAATGCAACCCCTCTTCATGTAGTCCTAGAGAGAAGCAGAGATAGAGGAGAGGAAACTCAGCGTGGCTTGCTGAGGGGGCGACTCGCTGGACACAGCGGCAGCGAGGCTGGATAGAACTTCGGAGCAATCCAAAGAGGTCCCAAATTGGGGAAATTTTATAGGGTGGATTGTGCCTACAGGCCATGCCATGCTCGGTGAGAACAAAGGAAGTTTGGAGCTGGACAAAGGAGTTGGAAAAGGTCAAGTTTACATGATGAGCTTAGCGCTTGATGACAACAGTATGGTCAGTATGCAAATGGATGAATAGAGAGGAGTGGCTGGGCACTGAGCTGGGTACCTTTGTGTAAGGTATAGCTGAGCAATGCTTGTTCGCAATTAGATGGTCCCTGGAGCATTGGAGAGGCTTAAGCTGCCTGCCTGAATGAGGTTTGGAATCTACAATCCTTAACGGGTGCGCCAAACACGCGCTGGTCCGGTGGCCCTCTGCAAACACGTGGAGCAGGGTGGCAGGGAAAGGTCCAGCAAAGGCCAAATTATTTGATATCAAAAGGAGATCTAGTGCTCTCACCAAACATATCATAACTGGAGTAAAAATCCACCCCCAAAAATGGGCGGTGTTGGGACAATATCGCACATTTTTCCAACTAAACATTTAAACCAATTTACAGCCGAATAAGGGACTACTGTTCTGGGGTCTTTCACTCCAAGGATAAACGGGTTTGCAACATTACTAACTAGTAAGAACAGTCCTTAACTATCAAAATTCTAAACCTAACTATACACTGACAGAAAAACACAAATTTAACAGTGGCTGAATGCCAAATGGCAAATTAACAGTAGCAATAGTGGTAAACATTGAGCACAGAAGCGAGATGAAGCTCTCCCACCAATGGAGAGAAGCACAACGGCAATACAAAATGGAAATACAGCAATGGAGAAGCGGGCAGAAGAAACATTCCTTTGGAGAATGGGCAAAAAGCAATCGTTTCGGTGGAAGTTGGGCAATAGTGATGGCTGGCCCCTCCCTACACTGCAAACCCCAGGATTCCACTGGATTTTGAAAGTGGAATAATCATGCTAGAAGAATGCATGCAGAATTGGCCAGGAGATCCTAATTGAGCTCAGATAGGCCCAGTTCTTTTTTGCAAGGTCATGCTATGAACCAAGTGCAGAAAAGTTACCTTTTTGACTCCAAATTTTGGAAACATCCTTCCTCCCAGCAACATATAACCAGTGAAACTCCAAAAAGTAAAACGTTTGCCAGCTCTGGTTCTATACGCCACCTGCTTTCTTTTTGTTAACCTCACATTTCTAAGCAATAGGGCTGACTCTCCCATTAGGAAGACTGCCACAGCCCCCCCAGATCACTGGTTTTGTTACTTTAAATTGAACCTAGTTGCTATGTTGTTATTGTTGCTGCTGCTACTCTTCCTTTTTACTGCAAGAAAAAATAGGAAGGTTTTTGAAACAGAGGCTTTGGGTGGCCTTTTGCTGTAAATGCTTTCAATGTGTGTTCCTGCATGGCAGGAGGTTGGAGCTATGGCCATTGTGGTCTGTTCCAGCTATATGATTCTATGATACTAAACGTTGTGGACTAACTCAGCTTGTGAGCCTAAGGCTCCTATCCTAATGTAGACATATCTTCTAGGTCTAATACAGAACCACACAACTGAGGGAAGAGAAAGGGCTTTCTTTATGTCATATCCTTTGGCCATTTCCACACAAGGTTACACAAATAGCAGCATTGAATTCTTTCCCTCTGGTCTGCATCTTGTACAATGTTAGCATTGTAGTTTTCCTCATGGTTCTGCACATTTTCAGTTCCTAGAACGGTGCACTGAGATATGAAACTGCTGTATTTAAAACCAAAAACTCTGATGTAAAGCTTCCAAACCAGTTCTGCTTCGGTTTTTGCCTACATGCAGAAGTGTAGCATCGATTCATATCAGAGAAGTGGCCCACTATGGGCGTTCCCAGGCTGTCCCTTCCGTCATTTCCGTCCCTCTCTCTCTCTCTGCCCATCAAAGGACAGGCTGCCATCATTATTATCTTCCTGTGTTAAATGGACAGTGGGAAGAGAGTGGATCTGGTAATAGACTGTTAAAACATGTTTTTTTTCCACATATCAACGAACATACATTCCTGCACACAAACATAGCAACATAGAAATGTGTGTGTGTGTTTTTTTAAAAAAACAGAACAATCATTGATGGTGGGGCAGGGAGAGGGAGGGGAATAGAAGCAGCCAGGGACTTGTTGTTGTGGATGCAGCTACCGCTGTTCTCCACAGTAGTAGATGTAAATAGGTGGGAGGGGTACAGATAGCACAGTTTCTGAATTTCTGAATTCATTTTCCTAATCGGAGTATAAAGACACCAGGCTTGACGCACAGTGAACTGTTCCTCCCCTCTCGTGAGGAAATGGCCTTTGTCAGGTATGCTGTCTATATGCATTTTGGACCGCAATGGAAAGCAATAGGGATTTTGTTCATATACCGTTGACCCCATTGCTTCCAAGATTCAGCTGACACAACAAAAGAAGCTTTAGGCTTAAGTGCTTTAGTCTTCCCAAGATTTCATGGCCACCATGAAAGCCATGGCCTGATCTAGATGAGGATTCAGGACTGACAAAAATAGCTCAGGTCACACCTGAGACCAAATTAAGGGGATGTTCCTTTTTTAGAAGATGGTTTTGGAGTAGCTATGCTAACTCAAGGATTTTGATAGTTGTAGTCCAACTTTTCCAAGGTCTGCTTGAGACATACTAAATTGCCACAAAATGCTGTCACACCAAAAAATTAAAATTAAGTTAAATATAGTTAGCTCTAAAGATGAAGAATTACTTAGAACATTTCTACACTAGAGTGTTACAGTGTAATTATTCCATTTTCAACCTCCTATGGAATCCTGGGGTTTGCAGTTTAGCCCCTCCCTAATCTGCAAACCCCAAGATTCCATAGGATGTTGAAAATGGAATAATAGCACTAGAACAGTCTAGTGTGGAAATGACCTTAAGCTTGTTAAAATCAATGGGGAATTATATAATTGCTGAAAGGACAGTGTCTTTTATCTGGGTTTCTACATTTGAATAGAGCCAGAGTGGTAAAGGGGTCTGAGTGTTGGACTTGTTGGACTATGAGCCTGGAAACCAGGGTTCAGTTCCCTGCTCTGCCATGGAAACCCACTGGGTGACTTGGAGTACATCATACTCGTTCAGTTCCAGAAATTTGTCCTATACCGCCCGAGCAATGCGAGTGGCGGGTGGGGGGACGGTATTTGCCGCCCTCCCACGAGAAGAGATCGCACTGCTGGGGCCGACGGGAGGAGGCGGGGGCTGAGCTTAGTATTTATGACTGCCCCGCCTCTCTCTGTCCTCTCTTTGGATTCAGGCGAAGGAGGAGGAGGACGTTTGTTTTTGTTTTTGGAGCCACGTGGCGCTTTGTAGGCCTGGTTGTCCATTCCTCCTCCTCCTTCGCTGGGACCCAGAGTCGGCTGACCGGCCTTCTCGTGTCGGTGGCTGGCGGACTCGTCGCGGGAGCGGCGAAGGGCGATGTTTCGACTGGTCCTCGCGGCGCCGGGGCCTGACCCAGCCCTCTCCCTGCTACAACGGTCCGGAAGGCCCCTCCGGGGGCAAGGAGGAACCAGCGGCCGCCTCAGCAACCGCTTGGGTAGGGCCTCGCCTGCTCAGTGCGGCCGTGGCGGCGGGAGAACGAGCAGCGAGGGTGGAGGGCGGTAGCAAAGGGAGAGCATCTCCTGTGGCTTTGGTGCCGCCACGGCGCCGGGGCCTGGCCCAGCCTCCCCCCGCTACAACGGTCCGATAGCCCCTCTGGGGGCAAGGAGGAACCAGCAGCCGCCTCAGCGGCCACTTGGGTAGAGCCTCGGCTGCTCAGCGCGGCCGTGGTGGCGGGGGAACGAGCGGTGAGGGCGGGGGGCGGTAGCGAAGGGAGAGCATCGCCTGTGGCTTTGGTGCCGCCGACACGCGCCCTGCGGAGGTGAGTAGGGGTGGTCCGGCGGCTTTCTCTCTCGGCCCCCTCAGTCTACTTTGTTAGACTCATGAGGGGTTTTCCTGAATTACCAATAAATATATGCACACACAGGAGTAGGGATAATGTAATGAAATCAGAGGGAAATAGATTCCAGAAAGTACAAAAGTTGCTATTTATCGTATTAACAGTGGCTAGTTACAAGACTGTTGTTGGGTGATAAACAAACACTTGAATCTTCCACATCAGTTTTGAACAAAATCTTCAAAGACAGATGTTGTGAAACAGCAAAATTACAGTTACCAGGAGGTTTGAACAGGAAGAAAGGCTTGCTGTTTCTGCTATACAAGTCCAGCACCAGAGTGCTCACTTATCCTTTTGTAAATAAATTACTATCACCATCACTGGGCAATGAACAATTGGCAATGAGCGTGAGTAAGGTTATCACCTATATTTCATGCTCCTACGTTTTTGTTTTTCTATTTTAGTATTTATTTAAAGGCTTTTGTAGAGGAAATGCTGTTTCCTTGCAAAAAAAAAAAAATGCTGCTTTCTATGCAAACACACCATGTGCAAATTTTGTGCAGAGTAAGTCCAGGACTTAATTTGAAAAATTTTGAAAATAATTTGGAAATATCCTCCAAGTAATGCAATCTTTCCCTTCCTTCATGTAATCTCAGCAATTTGTCAGCTTGATTGGTTCAGCTACATGATGCATTAATGGAATCTATTCTTATATTATTAAGTCTTCTGGAAATTTTCCCCTTTTCTGTTTTTAACTTCATTGCCAATTTCATACTGTGCTTTTTCCATTATTTTGTTTTAAAATCATAGAGGCATATTTCAAATTATATTAAAAACAGATTTCCAACACTCGCCTTCTTCCATGACCACCAGTAATGAAACAAATCGGGTCCTTGGCGTTCCACATTTCTTGCAATTAGTGTTTAAAATTACAACATTGTCTTCAACCTAACAAATAGCTATAGCGTAAAATATTATTTTGCACTGTTGTAAATCAAAGGAGTGAGACACCATTGGTTTTACTACAAAATGTGTTTGATTATTGATGAACAATGTATATCCCACCTTTCCGAAGAAATAAAACCCAAAAATTAAAATGAAACCAAAAAAGGTAATCCATTAGAAACATCAGTTAAATACACATCTATTAAAAATGCACCAAGATTAAATAATAATAATAAAAAAAAAACATCCACCACTTATACTTAATTTAGCAAAGAAGTTACCTTTAAACCAAAATATTGTCTGGATAAGAATGTGTGGGGAATGACAAAAATGAAACTTTCTTTCATATTCCCATCATGTGTTCCTCTGATGGTGATGGGTCAGAGAAGGGTCTCTTTTATTTAAAACCAAGGCAGGCTCATAGAGAAGAATGTGGACTTCCAGGTAGCTTGGTCCTAAATCATAAGGATTTTATAGCACTTTGAACTGTGGTTGGGGATAGATGGATAGTAAATGAAATTGTTATAAAAACGAAATCATATTATCCCTGTAGTCCAGTCTAGCCTCTAGCTGCAGTATTCCGGGTCAGCTGGTGTTTCTGAACCCTTTTAAAAGGTTTAGAGGATCTTTATGAGCCAGCATGGTGTATTGGTCTGAGCATTGGACTATGATGCTGGAGACTGAGGTTTAATTCCCCACTCAGCCATGGAAAAGAGTATCTTGAGCACGTCACAACTCTCAGCTCCCAGAAAACTCCGTGATAGGTTTGCCTTAGGATTGCCAAAAGTCAAGGCACATGACAACAACAGTAATACAAATGAGGTATAACTAAGATATGTATCACTGTGGCCAGACAGGACAACTCCGGAAATAATAGTTCGTCTCACTTCAGGGAGGTGGTGGTGAGGCACCTTCATTGCAGTGTAACTCTTTTAACACTTTACAGAAGACCGGGGACATATGTAGCCAATCAACATTAGAGAGTCGTCAAGATGGCAGAAGTTATGGATCAGAAAGAACACAAAGGCCAGGAGAGGGTGCAGCAGCTAGCTTTTGCCCAAGTCTACAGAGATTGGCAGTTTTCCCACCTTCTCCTCCCTGCTGAGTCAACTGAGTGCAAACTACTTTTGTACTTTGAACTCAGGCCATTTCCACACTACACTGTTATAAAAGAAGGTAATTTAAAATAATAATAAAAATAAAAAATAATAATAATAAAAAAATAATAAAAAATTAGGGGGGGGGAAACGTCTAAATTCCACAAAGGAGACAGGGAGAGAAGATTCTTAGGAATATAGAAAAATTACAACGGGGGAAAACCCGGAATCCAGCAATTTAAAGAGAATAGATGGTAACGGGGGGGCTTGGATAATAACGCGAAAAGGAAGAGGGAGCAGTAAAAACAGAAGCAACGCTAGCAGTTTGAATTGTCAGGTATACTTGGGATTATGATTGAAGAAAGACAAACCTTTAATAACATTACATTGAAAAAGACGGCTCTAGAGTTTCATGAACAGAGCGCGTTAATCCAAACTCCATATTGAAACTAAAATTCTCAACACATTTACAATGAGGAAATGATGCTGAGCCCTACTGAGTTCGCTTGGTGGAATTCACATTCCTTGCAGCACATTCACATCTCCTTATGAGAGTTACGTGCCTTCAGCACAAGAAAAAGGGGGCCCCCACATAACCAACTACATTTCGGGATTGTTTTGGATACGGTCAACCGGGCCCGGTAAACTGCCACCAATTAAAGTACAGGACCTTAGGTAAAGGGGGCATCCTTCTTGGGCAGGCACAAAGCAACCCGTAGCGAAATCCAGAAGATGTGAGGGCTTTTTAATTCTGCAGGCAGGGTTATAACGCCTAGCTGGGTGTTTTTTCAGGCGGCTTTGCAATGCCACCAAGGGCGTCACTAGGCCACTCCACCGAATTGGGGGCACTAAAGAAATGGAGTTGGACTTGGAATTTTGGGGGGGATTTTTAAACAGACTTCAGTGGTGTTTACTTTTGGCATAAGGAGATAGGGTCAGGGATGCATTAGCCTGTTCCATTGACTTTGTGTCCTTTTCAGAGGTAGGTGGTGTGCGCGGAGATGGTCCGAGAGCTAGGTGGAAGTGGGCATCACAGCTGACCTCTCATTTCTGGGAATTTCCCTAACTTGAAACAGTCAACATTTGGCCACGTGAGTGGCGGGTGGCGTAGTCCATTCTGGTGATGACCGCGCCACAGTCAGAGGGATTGACAATTTTTTTAAAGGCACAGCGCGTCATGAGATTGGTGTGGGCGCGCATGCTTCAATGTCTACGCTTTACGATTGTTTTCAAAGTAGTACATGTTGGGGTGTTAAAATCCGGGCCAAATCTTTTTCCCCCACGCAGATGGAGCGCTTCAAGGAATTGGCTCTAGCAGCTGCACCCCTCCCAGAACCGACACCCGCTGGCCCGGTGAGTCTTGGCGGGGTGACGTAACGAGGATGATAGGTAGGTCAATCGCACCCAGCACCTAGAAGAGTCACAGTAAGGTGGCCAGGGAGCTCAGCAGCTTTCGTAAGCCCAAAAGGTTATGGGACACTGGGCCACTCCCAGTAGACTGATTTTGCAGTTCCGTATGGCCCTTAAGCAAGCAGGCCTCTCCCCTCATGCCACTTTAGGATCATAGAGGGGTGCGTCAAGCAACCACTTTCCGTGATAGTGGGCCCCCCATTTTGGGCACCCGGAGGGGTTGGGGGACGTGGGGGAAATAGCGAGTTCTTCAACATATGAGGCTCTTTTGTTCCAGGGGGGCCCTCATTGCATTTTTGGGCACTAAGAGTAGGTGAATTGGTTGCTCGGCCCAAAGGGGGACAGCTGGGCAGGGCCCTGGTTTTCCAGGACCTGTTGGGGGGGGATTCCTGTCTGGTCATAAGGGGTTTAGGACAGATCAGGCCTAGGGGGGCGCTGTGGTGATCTTACGGGTATGCGCTGATGCAACCTTTTGTCCTTGAAGGCACTTAGAACTTACACCATTAGCAAGGGAACACATGCTGGGTCTTTGTGGCCATGCGGCGAACTCCCCCCGCTTCTGGACCATCACAAAGAAGGCCTAGCTACGATGGGGCATACAGGCAGTCAATTCTGGCACATACGCATTTCGCGGGGGGGCAGTTCACTGCAGCACAGATGGGCACGTAGGCTGACAACATCATGGGAGGAAATCCTTGCGTTCTGGCGTATGTCAGGCCAATTGATCTGCCTTAACGTTTTGAGTTTCCCTTTTCCCCATCGACCTGCTGTGGAGGGGAGGAAGTGAGCGTGGATCTGCGGCCAGAATTTCATCCTCTGGGCTGACCAGCAGGCTCGTAGTGGTTATATGGGGCCCCAAACCTGGGACTGGGTGCGCGGGCATTCATACATTGGTTTGGAAAGAGGGGACTGCGGTGGCATAGCGTGCTCCTCTGTTGTTCGGGGAGTGTGGGGCCCCCCCCTATGTGACAGTCATTCACCGGGGCGGTAATGACCTTGGTTCAATGGAAGGAAAGGCCTTGGTTATGCAGGCCATCCATGATGTGCGGTGATGGTCATTCACCGGGGCGGTAATGACCTTGGTCTGTTGAAAAAAAAGGCCTTGTGTATACAGGCCATCCATGATGTGCGGTTCATCCAAGACACATGGCCTCACACTTGTCGTGTTTGGTCGGCATTGGTACAAAAAGGACATAGGAAAGGGGTGCTGACCCGCGGCGCATAGAACGTGCCCGAAGATTGGAGTACAAGGAGCTTCGCTGTGCCTTGAGATGGGGCTTGGGTTACTACATTCCTTACACTGCCTATGAGATATTCCTAAATGATTTGCAAAGAAGACTGGACTTGATCTTGAGGGGATGGGGGCAGAAGGATAAGAGACGCTTGCCCTTTCCGTGGCTGGTATGGGGGGGTCTTAAGGTTCGGCGTGTACCTATGGCACCCCCTTTTTGGGGTGTAGGAAAATCCCCATCCTTGAGGAGGGCCCTGGGATACCCCACTTGCTATGCAGCGGGTGGTGGGGCTTGGGGCTCACCTCCCAACAAGGGCTGGCCAAAAGTCCTCATGCAACTTCACGGTTTGGGTTTTGGGGGCCCGGGATTTCGCTAATGGGCTAGGGGAGATGGTTAGGAGTTGCCTCTTGACCCTAGTCCGAGATACGGTTGACCCCCCGTTTCTCAGGTCATAAAATACAAGTTCAAGGTCAAGTTCAAGTTTAAGTTCACCCCTTTATGTTAATCAGGCATATTAATAAATTGGCCCAGTTCAACCCAAGCTCTGTCTGTGATCTCGTTATTTTGTGGGTTGGGCGGCAAACACTCCCATAGGTTCCCCCTTTGAGTTGCCGTCAGTCAGAAACTATTTGAAGGCACACATAAAAAATATATTTCGATCCTGTATACTTCTGTTATCATTTGCTCTTTTCCTGTGTACATTAATTCAGGAGATCTCATGTACAGGTTTTTGCCCAGTACTTAGGCTAAAATGTAAGGAATTGTCTATTCTTCAAATGAAATTAACAGGCACAATTTGTTCAACAAGTTTCTTCAGAATTTTTTAAAAAACGCCAACATGGACTCGTTCCTCTAAACAGTGACCTTCAGACTTCTTTTTTTTACAAGCTATTCTTAAAGTGTTATTGCTTTCTTTTGAAAAGACGTACTTATAAAAGAAGACAGCAGTTGATAATTTCTTATTTTGCAAACCAGAGACTTACATGCCAACAAAAAAGGTCAGTCATAATTAAATACAACGCACGAATACGGGCAACGCCAACTTAGTTCGTGGCACTTTGCACTTTAGCTCAGAAAAGTTGTCTAGCACTAAAGGGTCTTTGACAAATCATACAGTGCAAACATACATATTGGCCAGATTGGAGAATGTTCTCAGGGGGGGCCACAACTCCAAGAATTCCCCCCAGGCAATAGGATCACGAATGTCTGGGATCCAATGAGCTCTTCAACCAGAGAGGAATCATAGATGGGGCATTTGTCTTGGTTTGAAAAGTAACAAAAAGGTGAGTTTGAATAAAAGAGACAACTGCTTAATATTTTCATTCTTGGACGTTTCTAGTCTCTGAGATGACCTTGCAACTTTTTTTTCCTACTTATGGAGGGAAAAATGGTAGGGGGAAAGAGATTAGTACTAATACTTTCCCCTCTGTGTGCAGAAAAGTCATGAGAGCAATTCTAGAAGGTAAAATGGCTAGAGGGATAAGGCCCAAAGTTCCTTTCTTTCAGGTGACAGACAAAGCAGGATCTAGTGATCTCTCTGCTGTGGGGTAGTTTACTCAGATCTGGAATTCACCAGTCCTCCGGGGGGGAAAACAGAAAATCCGCCCCCCCACCTGACCCTGGGAGCAGGAAAAGTTTAACAAACTTTTCCTTTTTTTTTGCTTACTGTAGCGTATTGTCATCCTCCATCTGGATGCTAGTTACTTCAGAACCATGGCAAAGTTTCTTAAAAAAATTAAAAAATCTGGAAGAGAGGATTGGGGTGGAGTGAGCAACATCTTTGAAAGCAACATCCTCCTATCCCCACCCTCACCTCTCTTTTAGCTTGGATTGAATCACTAGGGTAGCAGAAAGCCAGTCACAAGGGTCCCTTCTCTACTGCTGTGATCATGTTTCACATTTGCCTTTATTTCCTGGTTGCAAGCTGCCTTTCCAGCTGTTGCAAAAAAGAGCAGTACACTTTTAAAACCACCCAAGCAAGGCCTTTGAGGTCACCATGACACTTAGTCAACAATGCTCTGAGTTCCAACTGACCTCCCTTCAGTTGCTGCTCTCATTCTAACAGCCCTTGGCAGTTGGGCAGCAGTTGGGAGAGATGGCTCCTTTGGAAATCTTTCCCTGTTTCTTTAGTCTGCATTTGGTCTGAAATCAGATAGACAGAAGGGCTCTGAACCTAAGCAGCTCTCTGTGTGCTTCCTGATCTCTCCGTAGGGCTAACTGGGAAACGATTCAGTTTGAACGGCTAATTTAGGTAGAGATGTAAGGCAGAGAGACTGCTGTTTTATTCTCTTTGTTTTTTTTGCAGGCAAAGGGATTGTCACAAAGTTACCATCTGTAATATCTTTGACTCTTGGCTTCTTGAAGGTTGCAGGGATTAGCAGGTTAGAAACCAGAAAATGTTGTCAGTTTTCACCAGTTGAGTTGATAGTCAGTTTAGCCTAAAATCAGATTTCTTTCCTATCCCAGTTATGAGCAGCACAGGGTTACTAACTGGTAAAAAGTTTGGCTGTGTTCTCTTGGATTGTGTTCCCTCATGACAAACCATCAACCAGGTAAGAAACCATTGATAATAATGTTTGTCTGGGAGACTTTCTTCATAAAGGATCATTCAATGCGTTTTGGGGGAAAAAAATATTGGTCAGATCAAGACACACAAACAGAGTTAACTGGGCCAGGTTAGAAAGCCCCCAAGCTATTAGACTGGGGTGAAGGTTAGAGATATTTTCCCTTGGGGGAAAGGATAAAAATCATGAGTTACAAAAGGCACCCCTGAGAATCTTCCCTGACTTTTCTTAGTAGGTCTGTGGAGGAGGTGAATATTTTCAATGTGACTGTTTTCTTTCACTATATAGGCAAAAACATTTCCCAGGTAAATGGGGAAAAACCCAAACCCTCTCTTCTTGCAGGTTTTCAGCCTAAAAGGTAAGTGAATGCTTCTGGGGAATTTAGGCCTAAATCCAACGGGTAGCCCAAGGAGAGAAAAACCCACTCAGTCCAGGAGAATTTGTCACAACAACAGTTTTGCGAGTTTGATTCGTTCCCGGGGGGGTTGTGATGTGATGCAGGTGGTTATGTGGCACAAGAGTGTGTGAGTGACGGCCAGAGATGTGTGTATTTGTGGTGTCAGTGGGTTATGTCTCTGTGTGCATGTGAGTGAGATTATGTGCTATGTTGATGTGTCCTGTGTCTGATGGGATCAGAGTTGGATGAGTGGTGGAGAAGGATCCTTAGAGCGTATGTGTTATACCGCGTGCGTGTATGTTCCTGTGTTTGTGATGTATGAGTGTAAAACGTGGGGAGGGTGTGTGAATGAATGGCAGAAAAGTTTGTTCCCCCAGTCTGAGTGGTGGGCGTGTTATTGTTTTCGGTGTGTCTTGTTATACATATGGGAATGGCTGTGTGAATAGGAAATGGGATGGGATGTGGTGTGTGAAGGGGTGGTGTACATATGGTATGGGGTTGGAGGGGGAATGAGTATTTGTGAGGGAGGGGGCAAGGGATGTGTGCGTGGATGTGCGTTTGTGTGGAGGAAGAACTCAATGAGGCCTAAATCCAAAGATTCTTAGCCCCAACCAGAGCAGACCCCGGGAACGTCCCCATCTGTGCTGCAGTGAAGGCTGCCCCCCTGCGAAATGCGTGTGTGCCGGAATTGACTCCCTGTATGCCCCATCGTAGCTGGGCCTTCTTTGTGATGGTCCAGAAGCAGGAGGAGTTGCGTCCGCATGGCCGCAAAGAGGCCCAGCATGTGTTCCCTTGCTAATGGTGTAAGTTCTAAGTGCCTTCAAGGACACAAGGTTGCATCAGCGCATACCCATAAGGTCACCACAGCGCCCCCCTTGGCCTGATCTGTCCTAGATCCCCTTATGACCAGACAGGAATTCCCCCCGAGACAGGTCCTGGAATACCAGGGCCCTGCCCGAGCTGTCCCTCTTGGTGCGAACAACCAATTCACCTACTCTTAGTGCCCAAAAATGCAATGAGGGCCCCCGCGTGGAACAAAAGACCCTCATATGTTGAAGAACTCGCTATTCCCCCACGTCCCCCAACACCTCCGGGTGCCCAGGAAAATTGGGTGCCCACTATCACGGACGGTGGTTGTTTGACACACCCCTCTATGATTCCAAAGTGGCATGAGGGGAGAGGCCTGCTTGCTTAAGGGCCATACGGAATTGCAAAATGCAGTCTACTGGGAGTGTCCCAGTGTCCCATAACCTTTGGACTTACGAAAGCTGCTGAGCTCCCTGGCCGTCTTACTGTGACTCTTCTAGATGCTGGGTGCGATTGACCTACCTATCATCCTCTACCTCAACCCGCCAAGACTCCCCAGGCCAGCGGGTGTCGGTTCTGGGAGGGGTGCAGCGGCTAGAGCCAATTCCTTGAAGCGCTCCATCTGCATACGGGAAAGAGAGTTATCCCAGGAATTATCAACGCCCACAACATGTACTACTTTGAAAACAGTCGTAAAGCGTAGACATTGAGGCATGCACGCCCACACCAATCTCATGACACGCTGTGCCTTTGAAGAAGGATTGTCCATCCCTCTGACTGTGGTGCGGTTATCACCAGAATGGACTACGCCACCCGCCACTCACGTGGCCAAATGTTGACTAGTACAAGTATAGGGGAATTCCCAGAACTGTGAGGTAAGCTGTGATGCCCACTTCCACCTAGCTCTCGGACCATCTCCGCGCACGCCACCTACCTCTGAAAAGGACACAAAGCCAATGGAACCGGCCAATGCATCCCTGACCCTGATCTCCTTATGCCAAAAGTAAACACCACTGAAGTCTGTTAAGAACTCCCGCCAAACTTCCAAGTCCAACTCCATTTCTTTTAGTGCCCCCAATTCGGTGGAGTGGCCTAGTGACGCCCTTGGTGGCATTGCAAAGCCGCCTGAAAAACACCCAGTCAGGCGTTATCACCCTGCCTGCAGAATTAAGAAGCCCTCACATCCACGGGAGTCGCTACGGGTTGCTTTGTGCCTGCCCAAGAAGGATGCCACCCTTGACCTAAGGTCCTGTACTTTAATTGGTGGCAGTTTACCGGCCTGGTTGACCGTATCCAAATCGATGCCCAGAAGTGTAGTTGGCTATGTTGGGGCCCCATTTTTCTTGCGCTGAAGGCACGCCTAACTCTCATAAGGAGATGTGAATGTGCTGCAAGGAATGTGAATTCTGCTAAGCGAACTCAGTAGGGCTCAGCATGATTTGCCTCTAAGTAAATGTGTTGAGAATTTTAGTTTCAATATGGAGTTTGGATTAGCGCACTCTATTCATGAAACACTAGAGCCGACATTTGTCCATGTAATGTTATTCAAGTTTGTCTTGCTTAAATCATAATCCCAAGTAGTACCTGACACTTCCAACTGCTAGCGTTGCTTCTGTTTTTACTGCTCCCTCTTCCCTTTCCCGCTATTATCCAAGCCCCTGTTACCATCTCATTCTCTTTAAGTTGCTGGATTCTGGGTTTTCCCCCATTGTAATTTATTCTATATTCCTAAGAAGTGCTACTCCCCCTATCTCCTTCGTGGACTTCAGCACATCTCCCCGACCTTATTTATTTAATTATATATATATATATATGTATGTATGTATATAAATTACCCTATTTAAACGGCTCTTTTGCCACTGAAGGTTGAAAGACCAATTATTCTCAAGGCAGACTTTCTCTACCCGCATTTTGTGCAGTGAATCCTGTCTACTGCTGCTTATTGATTAACGTGAACTGCCTATTTGGCATTATGAAATTAAAAAGAAAAAGTAATTACCTGAAGCAGCCCTTGTAGATGCAAAGGCTACACTTGTTTCTTTATGCACTTAACTGGCAGGACTGGTCACTTTATCATGTGTAGTTCCTATCCCAAAAACAATGTCACGGTGAATCATGTTCAGCCCAAACCACAATGGTAAGGAAAGAGCATGAAGACCTGAGCACGAATTTGCAATTGTAATGAAGTGTAAGCATATCCCGCTTCTATTGCGATTGCCTCTCAGGCTGCAGCTCTGGAGTTGTTACTCAAGCCTAGTTGACCCATCAGAGGCTACTCAGCAAAACAGGGAAGTGCTGTGATTCAAACCTCCAGCATTTCTGTCCCTCCACATGAGCTAGCTGAAGGCATACTCAGGATGAAGGAAAAGAAGGACTGCTGCCTGAATTGGGCCGGGACAGTTTCCAAAATCGTAGATCATAGATATTGCCTATTATATCCACCAACAAACTACTTTGGCCCCTATACCTTACCTTAAAAGTAAAGTGTTCTTAGCATGCTACTCCCTATTTTATTTTATTTTATTTTATTTTATTTTTTATTTTATTTTATTTTTTTTTCCTGGACAAAAACACACTTGAAACTATAGGATTATACACAGCTGCCCCTGCAAAAACCCCATCCTAAACAATTTAAGACTAATTCAAGATAGGAGCAGAGATGCAATATTGTTGTTGCTGTTATTCATCTCTGCCTTTAATTCATTTCAAAATTATGGAAACCTCCTTGTGAACCCCTCGTGGGGTTTTCTGGGGGCTCAGGATGAGCAACACCCCGAAGCCACCCAGTGTACCCCTGGTTGCACAGGGAATTTTAACCCTGGTCTTACGAAAGTAGTAAAACATCCAGCTTTCTGCACCCCACTGGTGCCAGGGCCCAAATACCCTCTAAGGCACCAAATCCCGTCTGGCCCTGGAAGCCAAGCAGGCCCAGCTCCGGTCAGTTCCCGGATACCAGGCTGCAGCAAGCAGCTGAAGCTGCAGGCTGCCTCTCCAAGGAAGGGACTGCCAAAGCCACCTCCCAAAACCCCCCGGCCCAGAAAATCCCCTGAAAATTCATGGAGTTGTCGTGCGTCCGGTGATACTAGAGGGCACACACATGCAGAGTAAAGTAAAGTGTAGTAAAATCAAGCGGTGTTATTCCTCCCACCTTGTCCCACACTTGCCGCTGCAGATGGAAAGCAAGCCGCAGACTGAAAGCTAAGCCCAGCAATCGCCCCCAATGCCCGGGCCTGCCGGTCTTTTAAAAGCCGACTACACCACGACCGGCCCAGGGCGTAAAGCCCCATGCAGAAAGTTAGGCCGCACGGCGGGGCCCGAGGGGTAAAACTGCAGGCCCGCTCCTTACTAGAATGGACACATTGAAGGCCCCCCACATCTTGCTGATCAAAAGGCCGCCTGGTGCGCGGGAAGACGCCACCCGCCTCATGAGAGGCCGCTGCTGCCTCGAACAACCGGGTGCCAACATGCCAGAGGCTATATTACAATAAGATACACTGGGCTGCATAATGCCTGCCCCTGCCTTCTAGAAATGCCTTGCTGGAAGAAGCAGTACCAAGATGAACAGCACTGAGATTAGGAGTGGACAAATCTATCAGTGGCACTTTCTGCCAATTTCACTTTTTTAATCCTTTTTTTTTTTTATAAAATTTAAATTTTTTTAAAATATCCCATCCTTTTTATGAAAAGAAAAAGAAAAAGAAAAAAGAAAAAAAATGCACATTTGATTGCATTATTGTCCAAAGCAAATTGAATAAAATTATCAGACATCTGCACTGGTTCAGTTCCACAGGTATAGCCATTCCCTGAGGCTGTCCGGCGGGCGAAAACACCATCCGCGACTGTCTAGGCTCCCAAACGGGAAGGGCCACCGCCGCCGCCGAGGGGGCGGGCGGCCGATGGAAAAATCCCGCGCGCTCGCAACCGCGGGCTCCCCTGCGTTCCCGCGGGGGGGGGAGAACGTATCTGCCACCTTCCTGCCCCAACGTGAAGGGCCGCCGCCGAGGGGGGGCGGCTGATGCCAAAATCCCCCGCGCCCTCTGCAGTGCCCCCCCGCGTTCCTGTGGGGGAGAAGAAACGGAATCCGCCGACTCCCCGCCTCAACGGGAATGGCCGCCGCTGCTGGGGGGGCGGCCGATGCCAAAATCCCCCACGCCCGCCCCAGCGGGCTCCCCCCGGGGGGGGGGATGCCGCCACAGGCCGAGGGGGCCGAGAGAAACCGCCCGGGCCACCCCTACCCACCTCCCGGGACGCGTGACGGCGGAGCAAAAGCCGCAGGGGGTGCTCCCCCTTCGTTACCGCCCCCCGCTCTCACCGCTCGTTCCCCCGCTGCCACGGCCACGCTGAGCAGCCGAGGCCCTACCCAAGCAGCCGCTGAGGCGGCCGCTGGTTCCTCCTTGCCCCTGGAGGGGCTATCAGACCGTTGGAGCAGAGAGGGCTGGGCCAGGAACCGTTGAAGCGCTGCAAGGAAGCGCCATAAGGACCAGTCGAAAAGTCGCCCTTCGCCGCTCCCGTGATGGGTCCGCCAGCCACCGACACGAGAAGGCCGGCCAGCCGACTCTGGGTCCCAGAGAAGAAGGAGGAGGAATGGGCTACCAGGCCTCCAAGGCGCCACGTGGCGCCAATAACAAAAACAAACGTCCTCCTCCTCCTTCGCCTTAATCCAAATAGAGACCGAGAGAGAGGCGGGGCAACCCTAAATACTAAACTCAGCCCCCGCCTCCTCCCGTCGGCCCCAGCAGCGCGATCTCTTCTCGTGGGAAGGTGGCAAATGCCGCCCCCCCCGCCACTCGCGTTACTCGGGCGGTGTAGGACAAATTATTTTGATTTAATATTTGTGATTTATTTGTTGGATCGTAAATATTTGGCTGATTTATAATCTTGTGTTGCTTTTACCCCAAGCTGAGTTCCATTGACAAAGGTGTTATGTGCCTACAAGGTGACTCCAACTTACTCAACTCTGTCATAGGGTTTTGTTCACATGACTTATTCAGAGATGGTTTGCTATTGCCTTCCTCTAAGACAAAATCACAACAAGCCTAAAGTGACCCAGTGGATTTCCAAGACTGACTGGGGGATTCAGACTATGGTCTCCCACAGTCTCAGGCGAACATTCAAACCACTTCACAACTGACAAAATATTCCTTTAAAATATTTAATAAAGAAGTAGTTGAACAACATCTGGAGGGCCATACTTTCTTTTAGGTTCTTCGAGATCAAGGTAAGCTTACTCCCTCTCTAGAAAGAGTCTAAGTCTTACAGTCTAGGTTACAAGCCATACTGTCAATAAGAACAGACAATTAACATCCCTGGATAACAAGACAATGGTACAACATGAGGTATTGTCTTGGTTTACTTAATGAGTTTATAAACCATGGCTGCAATCCCAAACATTCTCATGTTACCCTGTATGTTGGGGGTCCCGGGAGGGGTGCCCAAATAACCAAACAACAACACAAGAGGGGAAATTAGACTCAAGCACTCTCTAAGCTAACGAGAGGCAGGGTAACTTTAGCTAGGATTTTTTACCCTATGTCTACGGCTTCAGGTCAGAGGAGCAGGCAGACAAGCTTAAAAGTAACAAAATAGCAGTTTTATTGAATGGCAAACAAAGTAGAAGGAGACACATGTACTAGTTAACTGAGAAATAGAAATGGAGAGTTTCAGGGGAGTAGGTAATATGACACCTTTTCACGTAGTCCTGGAGAGAAGTGGAGATGAGGAGAGGAAACTCAGCGTGGCTTGCTGAGAGGACGACTCGCTGGACACAGCGGCAGCAACGCTGGATAGAACTCTGGTGTGATCTGAAGAGGTTCTGAAAGTGGAGACTTTTTGTAGGGTGGATTGTTCCTACAGGCCATGCCATGCTCGGTGAGAACAAAGGAAGTTTGGAGCTGGACAAAGGAGTTGGAAAAGGTCAAGTTTACATGATGAAATTAATGCTTGATGACAACAGTATGGCCAGTATGCAAATGGCTGAATAGAGAGGACTGGCTCGGCGCTGAGCTGGGCGTCTTTTGTGTAAGGTAGTGCTGAGCAATGCTTGTTTGCAATGAGATGGTCCCTGGAGCATTGGAGAAGCTGAAGCTGCCTGCTTGATTGAGGTTTGCAATCTACAATCCTTAACGGCTGCGCTGAACACGTGCTGGTCCGGTGGCCCTCTGCAAACACGTAGAGCAGGGTGGCAGGGAAAGGTCAAGCAAAGGCCAAATTATTTGATATCAAAAGGAGATCTAGTGCTCTCACCAAACATGTCATAACTGGAGAAAAAATCCATGCCCCAAAAATGGGCGGTGTTAGGACAATATCGCACATTTTTCCAACTAAACATTTAAACCAATTTAGAGCCGAATAAGGGACTACTGTTCCGGGGTCATATCACTCCAACGATAGAAGGGTTTGCAACATGAGTAACTAGTAAGAACAATCCTTAACTATCAAAATCCTAAACCTAACTATACACATACAGAAAAACACAAATTTAACAGTGGCTGAATGCCAAATGGCAAATTAACAGTAGCAATAGCGGTAAATATTGAGCAGAGAAGCGAGATGAAGCTCTCCCATGAATGGAGAGAAGCACAACGGCGATGCAAAATGGAAATACAGCAATGGAGAAGCAGGCAGAAGAAACATTCCGATGGAGAACAGGCAAAAAGCAATCATTTCGATGGAAATCGGGCAGTAGTGATGGCTGGCCCCTCCATACCCTGAAAACCCAAGGATTCCAAAGGATGTTGAAAGTGGAATAATCACGCTAGAAGAGTGCAGTGCAGAACTGGCCAGGAGATCCTAATTGAGCTCATTTAGGCCCAGGTCTTTTATGCAAGGTCATGCTATGAACCAAGTGCAGAAAAGTTACCTTTTTGACTCCAAATTTTGGAAACACCCTTCCTCCCAATAACATATAACCAGTGAAATTCCAAAAAGTAAAACTTTTGCCAAGCTCTGGTTCTATATGCCGCCTGCTTTCTTTTTCTTAACCTAACATTTCTAAGGAATAGGGCTGACTCTCCCATTAGGAAGACCGCCACAGCTCCCTCAGATCACTGGTTTTGTTACTTTAAATTAGAACCTAGTGTCTATGTTGTTATTGTTGCTGCTGCTACTGTTCCTTTTTACTGCAAGAGAGTAGGAAGGTTTTTAAACAGAGGCTGGATGGCCCTTTGCTGTAAGTGCTTTCAATGTGTGTTCCTGCATGGCAGGAGGTTGGACTCTATAGCCATTGTGGTTTGTTCCAGCTCTATGATTCTGTGATACTAAACGTTGTGGACTAACTCAGTTTGTGAGCCTAAAGGGTCCTATCCTAATGTAGACATATCTTCTCAGGTCTAATACAGAGCCACAGAACTGAGGGAAGAGAAAGGGGTTTCTTTGATGTCATATCCTTTGGCCATTTCCACACAAGGTTGATACACCATAGCAGCATCGAATTCTTACCCTCTGGTCTGCATGTTGTACAATTTTAGCATTGTAGTTTTCCTCATGGTTCTGCACATTTTCAGTTCCTAGAACGGTGTACTGCGATACGAAACTGCTATATGTGAAAACCGGAAAAACTCTGATGTAAAGCTTCCAAATCAGTTCTGCTTCGGTTTTTGCCTACATGCAGAATTGTAGCATCGATTGACATCACAGAAGTGGCCAACAATGGGCGTTCCCAGGCTGTCCCTTCCGTCATTTCCGTCCCTGTCTCTCTCTCTGCCAATCAAAGGACAGGCTGCCATCATTATTATCTTCCTGTGTTAAATGGACAGTGGGAAGAGAGTGGATCTGGTAATAGACTGTTAAAATATGTTTTTTTCGACATATCAACGAACCTACATTCCTGCGCACAAACATAACAAGATAGAAATGTGTGTGCGTTTTTTTTTTAAAAAAAAAACAGAACAATCAGTGATGGTGGGGTGGGGTGAGGGAGGGGAATAGGAGTGGCCAGGGACTTTTTGTTGTGGATGCAGTTACTGCTTTTCTCCACAGTAGTACGATGTAAATGGGGAGGAAGGTGCAGATAGCACAGTTTTTGAATTTCTGAATTCAGTTTCCAAATTCGAGTATAAAAACACCAGGCTTGACCCACAGTGAACTGCTCCTCCCCTCTCGTGCGGAAATGGCCTTTGTCAGGTATGCTGTCTATATGCATTTTGGTCTGCAATGGAAAGTAATAGGGATTTTGTTCATTTACCGTTGACCTCATTGCTTCCAAGAATTCAGCTGACACAACAAAAGAAGCTTTAGGCATGAGTGCTTTAGTCTTCCCAAGATTTCCTGGCCACATGAAAGCCATGGCCTGATCTAGATGAGGATTCAGGACTGACAAAAATAGCTCAGGTCACACCTGAGACAAAATTCGGGGATGTTTCTTTTTTAGAAGATGGTTTTGGAGTAGCTATGCTAACTCAAGGATTTTGGAAGTTGTAGTCCAACTTTTCCAAGGTCTGCTTGAGACATACTAAACTGCCACAAAATGCTGTCACACCAAAAAAGTAAAGTTAAGTTAAAAATAGACACCTCTAAAGATGGAGAATTACTTAGAACTTTACACTAGACTGTTATAGTGTAATTATTCAATTTTAAACCTCCTATGGAATCCTGGGGTTTGCAGTTTAGCCCCTCCCTAACCTGCAAACCACAAGATTCCTTAGGATGTGGAAAGTGGAATAATGACTTCTGATTGCATGGCGTGCACGAGCGGCAGCTCGGATTGAAGCTGCACAATTGTGCAGCTCCGAACTGTTACCCGCTGGACTGCAGCTGCTTTTTTTAACATCAAAAGTGGTTAGACACCCCCCCAGTAAGGTGGGTGCGGAAGAGTTTCGAAGGGGACCCCAGAATTGGTGAGTGGCTCTCCCTGAAGGGAGTTTGCCCGAAGGGGAGAGTGGAACCACCAAGGGATCACAGAACCGAGACGGATCCAGCGAGATCTCCAAGCGCCGCCGCCTATTTTTAAAAGAAGAAGCCTTTAAGATTACACCAAGCATTTGATCTAGGGATTTCTTTCAAATATATCACATCTGGCTTTGACTTGCAACAGTGAGGAAAAGCAGAGATGAAAGGACCCAGACGCAAAGTGAGTACATTTTGGCTTTGAGTTTTTCTTAAAAGGGTGGCTGCCTATTTTTGAAGTGACTGCCAAATGCCTTTTCTTTTTGTTTAACAACGACTGTGAACTGGACTGGTTAAGGAACAAGTAGATTTTAGTAGTAGGGAGGTGTAGCTCCTGTCAAAAGTGATTTATGACCCTCAGATTTGATTGATTTACGACCTGTCAGATTTGATTGATATATGACCTGTCAAAAGCGATTGATTTATGACCTGTCAAGAAATGACTGACACCTATCAATCTCCCTCCCCGGAAGTACTAGGGCGGGACATCCGGAAGGGGCCGTACCCCTGCCCACCCACGTGGTCCAAGCCGTCCAATGGGGCGATTTCGAAACTGGGTTCCCATGGGGCCCCAGCGGAGCCACGTGACCCCCTCAGATCCACGCCAGCCAATCACGGGTGACTTCCGACTCGCGCTGCCATTGGTCCAGTGGGGCCGTGTGACCCCTCGAATAGCCCGTCTCACCACCCTCGACCAATATGGATGGATCTGGACCCCTCAGAAGCACGTGTGTCAAACCAGCCAATAGGAGGGCGCCCTTGGAGAGAGATTCTGTGGGGAGAGAAGCGGCCATTGTTGCATGCCCGGACAAGTCCTGTGGAGACAACATGGAGGCGCCAACCAACCCTCAGCAATGCAGTATGGATGCAGATAAAGAGAATTGTCCACCAGAGGAAGAGTCCCAAATGTGGCACACTATGTTAGACTCTCTCTCAGCAGAGAATGCTGTAGCGCAGGTAAAAAGGGAAACATATCTGGAGAGTTCGGGGCTACCTTGGGGAGACCAGAAACTAATAATCATTGTTCTCAATTTTCAGGAACCTGGGACAAGCTGTGTTGAGGTACAAGTTGCTGAAAGGAATGCCCAGGAGCCATGCACAATAGCCTTGCTGAAGCTGGCAGCCATAGGAGAAATACAGATTTGTGAACATATATGGGGGTCAGTAGGTGAGACATATTGTATGGGCCACATTTTAAAACTCTTCCTGTTGAATTTTAGGACTCTGTAGAGCTGGTGGCCACACAACCTGCACATGTCAGAATGCAAAGGATCTTGGGCCTGGAAGCGACCAATTTCATCAAAGAACAGATGGAGAGCAATGAAATCTTTGACAAGAGTCATCCTTTATGTGATTATAAATAAAGTCCTTGATGAATATCTAGAGAGGAAATGCTGGGCTTGTCAAGAAAAATCTGAGGGTCAGCAGTCACACACCTGTCTAATGTGGAATAAAAAAATCATATCTAAACATTTGAGGAAAATATGCAGTAAAATAAGCTTTGCAAATGTATTTCAAGAAATCATCATACTAGGATATTCCTTAAATATTCTTGAATTAAAACAAGCAATTGTGAATCAGATCTTAAATACTCTAACCACCATGATGAGAGCTGAAAAATCCTATCAATGTCTCAAAAATCTGCTGAAGCCTACTGACAAAGAATATATAGATTATGTCCAAACTGTAATTAAAAAGAGACCTTATAAATGGTTCCTAACTGTTGAATAAAAATAAACCTGCTTTAACCTCTGTAAAATAAAAGTGTTGAATAAAAGAGAATCAACTGTTGTTTTGTCTTTTTCCAAATCCTGAGTAGGAATAAAATGTTTGCACTAGTCCTGACCAAGCAAAGGATCCATCAGGCCCCTTTTGTGGTTTTGAAAAACAGGAAAGCAAGACGAGAACTTCCTGGCTAAAACTGTGGATTCAACCAACATATTGACAGTTCATCAATCCTAATGGCTATAAGAAGCTTCCTTTTACTGTGTGAAAAATTTTGCTTATTCCCATTCCCATGTAGGATAGTTTCCTAAGTGCGTGTGAGGCTTTGCGATGTATGGCCTATGCAAGAGAAAAGATAAACCAAACAAAAGTAAGCATGACATATAGGTTTGAAAAACAGGAAAACAATTGACGTCAAAAGGCCTAAAGACCCCAAATGGTTTTCTAGTAGTACTTTAAACTTTAAGGTAATGCTCAACAGAACCTGTTCTGCCACCCAGGATAATTTTCATTTATGAGATAGGTAAGTATGTTCATATTGTTATAACCTGTGTGTAATTTTCCCTCTCTCTCTCTCTCTCTCTCTTCCATTTCATTCATGCTTTCTCTGTCTGTGTGTGGGGCAATTCTCTTTAAATGAGAGCCTTATTGGGACACAAAATAATTGCACAGGGTAGTCCTATGTGTTAGAAGGCTTAATTGTAACTGTTAGTGAAAATTCTTATGAACTAGACAACAGGCATAATACTGTTTTGAATTGCTTCTGAAGTTTATGTTTAAACGCTACCTTAAGTAGTTCAGTGAAGTCCTGATCATGGATTCCATTATGCATGCTTCTGTGTATCCCTGTTTTCAAGCGCTGCAGTGGTTATTCTGTGTGCTATGTATTTCATGACATTGAAATGATGGGATATTTCCTGCTTACCAAGCTGTATGGGGCTTTGAATGAGGATGCATATTTGTAAAGCTAGTTAAGTTGTAGGACATCTATTTTCAAAATGTTGAGAGAGAGTTAGGGGAACACTGGCCGTAGCTGAGTTGGCTGGCAAAGGTGGAGGGGCTGAATATGAATTGAAATTTCCTTTGGAAAGAAGAGTTCACACACTGCATGCTAAATACAGGTTTAGGACTTTGCTTTTTAAAGATATGTGCATCAGCCCCTTTTATCAGTGAGTATAAACTGGTATCTAAAAGGTGCTGTGGAAAAACAAGGTGTTCTTTTGTGTGTCAGAATTTTTTAGAGCTTAAAGACAGGACAACTTTGAATTTGAACAATGCTGAAATAAGTTTGCTTTGATTGTATGCTCCTATAATCTGTGTTGATTTTGCAAATAGTATGAAACCAATAAAAAATAATTAAGGGGTGGGGAAGGAACCAAACTGTTCTGTACTCTTGCATTAAATGTCTTTGGCCTTCTCCCTCCAATGAAGTTGGTAATTTCTCCTTTTAATTAATTTTCATTGAACAGAATTGGAGTTACACTTTTTTAAAAGTTTTTTTCTAATGCTTTACAACGTGAGGCTTAACCTTTTTAGCCTAAATAGTCATTGATTCTGCGTACCAACATGTTGACTTATATGGTACATAATGTTGATACAACAATTTGATATTCTTTCAGCTGTGTGTGAGGCAATCCTCTTTAAATGGTACAAGCCCAGATGCATGTGTTTGTCTAGATTTTGTGTTAAACCAAAAAACAGTTCAAATACTTGAATATTTTTTATTTAGAATTGCAATAAATCATTTAAACAGGAAGTAAAAGCCATCTATAGGTTATAAAATTTTTTAACAAGGCTCCTTTTTTTCTTATCAAGCATTCTGCATAATACTGTGAAAGATCTTGTAGCAATTCACCTTGCAAAGGGTTTCCATTCTGCAATAAAGTCTTAGTAAGAAATCCAGCAAACCCCATAATAGTTAGAATTCTTCCCCAGTTGGTCTGTCCATCTTCAAACGTTGTCTCCATCACTCCAGGGGCCTTGCTAAAGAGATAGTAAAGCTTGAAGTTGTATTCTGTGGAAAAATTGTGCACAGGCATTGCTGGGGAGTGTGACATAAAATCCGTTTTCCCCCATTTTTCTTTCCCAGGTTTCTACACAGGTTCACCAACTTCAGAAGCAAGCACCCAACTGTTGAACTTGCTAGGCCAGCCTAACCATTTCACTAGGTGCTGCTTTCTCTTACCCCGCCCTTTAGTGGCTAGGATCTTTTCAATCCTGTACACTTGGTCCTGTTTTGCATTAACCTTCTGTAACTCTTCAGGATAAAAGCTCCCAACTATGTCCTCCCCGTGATAATCTTTTAGCAGGAACACTGGTCTATTTGTACTTCTGATGACTTGGTCCACAATAAATACTTCTGTAGTGAAGTTCTGTTCATAGCCCTTGGCAAAAACACCCTTGCTTTTTTCCCCCAA